>CAUJNA010003599.1:0-90000 GCA_963377175.1 Effrenium voratum | reverse complement strand
GCTTCCTGGGTCTATAGCCCTGGTTTGGTTTAAATAAAGGGGGTACAAGCCTCCTAAATTGGGTTTAATCGGTATAACCCTACCTGTGACCAAACAAAGGCGGCCACGTATGGAAAAATGCTTCTTTCAAATTTCCAACAAGGCCAAACCACTACCCCGCACTAGGGGGTACACACACACACACACACTTGATCGGAGATTTTATACCCCATCAAGCCAAGCTTAGATTCTTCAGAAGTAGAGGTTTAATTGGAGAATAAATACTAGCTATGAACTAAGCAAGTAGCCTAACCACAAACCGTGCAAGCACGTATTTTCGGGGTGTTCCCTTCATACCCTGGAAACCCACTCCGTGATTTATTTATTGGATCCCAGTACCAACCCTGCCATTGTCTTTGAACTTTTAGACCCTACGCCCCCCGTGTGACTCGTCCAGGTTGGATGAGCTTGGGGGGTGTGGAGCTGGTGGCGACTGTTTCACCTGGCCTGGAGGGTCGCCGCAAAAGCGTTCACAGGCAAGACAACGTTTGTAGTCGGCTGAGTGGCCCAAACCCAGTAGATGCGCTCTGAGCACTTTTGCCACATGCAATCTTTGTGGAGTTGAACTGCCACGCAACACGGTCCTGAATTCCCCTCCGAAAGCCCCACTCCCTTTCTGTGGGCAATAATTAGAAAGGATGACGCGTGACCAAAATGTGCTGGAATGGTGCCAGCTTCTTTCACCCAACTGTGTCACCCGCAAAAGTGATCCGAATTCCCACCTTCAAGGCGACACCCCCCAAGAAAAGATCAACACACAAACTGACGGATTCCCACAAAAAGGGGACCTCCCCATCCAGGGGTCTAATAATCCGGTCTTCCCACAAAAGCCGCTTTTGCCCCCGTTTTGTGCCTTCTTTTTCGGGCAGGCGCAAAACCATAGTCCAGCAGCAGCAAGGCGTTGGGCTTCCGCCCATAGGACTGCAGCAGCTCCTCGTTCGCAACGAGAGGGCGGCAAAGCGTCATGACGAACTCGCCTCATGGCGACGCACCAAAAGCCCCCAGGATTCTGACACCGAAAGGAAATACATACCTACATGAAACCTGTTGCAGCTGGTAACTTGGCCAACATGTATCCTGTAATTAAGGAACCCTGGAAAGGGGGCGTTAGTTTCCCGCTCGCTCGCCCACTAAGAGACCAGACACACATAGTGCGCGGCATAAATGCTACCAACACACCATCATCGGCGTTCCCTTCGAATGTGTAGCGGACAGCTACCTGCCAGGCGAACCAGGAGCTTGAAAATGGTGGCTGGGGGGTCGAAAGCGCATGCCCTCTCCATCGCAAAACTAGTGGCCACAAACTGGGCTGGAGCCGCCAGTGGGCAGTTTCGGCTATCTGGGCAACTCACCAAACAAAAGAGGAACCTCAGCATGGGTGAGCTTGCTCTACTCCCAGCTGATACGAAGGTTTGATTTGTATGCATCCACCGAAATTGACCATGAGAAATTCGCCTGTAGCCCATTGCTGTGCCCAACTATGGCCGGCTGATTACCTTTCCACTCGGGAAGCATCGGATGATAACATGTTGTTTGCTTCAGCCAGCAAATTGTGCAACAACCCTCCGTGGATCCCTCATTCTTGTGAGTCACATACCCTCTGAACGCATGGTATGAATAGCTCAGGAAGACGGGCAAGTTACTTGTGCAAACACTTGCTCCGACGTTCTGATCCCGGGATAAAGTCCTCTTGGACATCAAAGAAGACTTTTACCAGGACAGTTGGGCCAGACTCGTCCCAATCCTTTGCCTAGTTCTGAGCCTAACATGCGCCATGCATGTCGCAACTAGCCGCAGAGAGCGATCCGATGGTAGGAGTATGTCCGCCTAAAGCATCCCCAACCAACGGAAAACCGCGCTCTTGCCGTTTCAAAAGACGTTTCAACAACCCAAAGGGACATATGGGTGTGCTTGTTTGTTGAGGGCTGTTCGGTTCCTTCAAGGGGACACCAAAAAAACCGCTGGTTGGGGTGTTCCCGTTTGAGGCAAGCCTTTGCCATTGCAAGAGCCTCGTCCGCCAAGCGGTCAGCTGGTCTTTGAAGGGGCCGGAGGTCGCACAATCTCAGGCCCGAAAACCCAAAAAAAAATCAAGGGGGGAAGGAAAACAAACGTGCATCATGCCCCTCCCCAATCGCAATGCGTGGCAGTTGGCAAGTACGGATCCCACTGCACATACATTGCTGGGTGTGCGCATCAACAGGTTCCCTCAACACAAGGACCGCTCCCGCCCAACGGGCGACCTCCTCAGCAGTCCCATGGTTCAGCAGATCCGCCCAGGGCACCAAGCAGCGATGCAGCTCCGGCAGCGCATAAGCACCTCGCTGCGGTGTCTTTGCACTTGCGTCGCTGGCGTAGCAAACGTACAAGGCACATGTGTATAAGGCACCATGAACGCATACCTTTGCTGAGCATCCAAGATTGCCAAACTGTTTCACAGCTAGGTGGATGCTTTCAAGTAAATTCTGTTCGGGTGAAGCAACCCCCCATGTTCAAACCACACACAATGAGGTTGCACCGTGCTCAAATAGTGCGACGGCTTCAAACATCTCCTAGGGCTTGTTCAACACTTAGCCCTATGTAGACTCATGGTCGCATGCGTAAATATTGGCACGCATATGTATACATCTATATAGGCATAGAGGACATAGATATAGATATCATCTGTGTGTGTGTGGGTATGTATGTAAATGTATGCATGTAAGCATACGTATGTGGGTGTGCCACGGGGACGGTAGAGTGTTTCTCTTTTTCTTTTTTTTTAATCTTTATTTTTTTAAGGTCTGCTTTTTTATTAGGTGCGTTTGGCCTTCAGAATGGCAACATCCCCAGCATCACCAGCATCACTTGGACCTGGGGTCACTTATCGGCAACTGATTGGGTGGCAGTTGGGAGTTGCTGGGGAGTGGCTTAAGTTATTGGGCTTTTGGCTGGCTTAGATCTTCATGAGGGTAGTTCTTGGGGTGGCTTGTGTTCAATTTTTGAAGCGAAGGGCTGACATCCAGGCTGTTGTTGGGCGGGTTTAGGCTTGACATTAAGTGGCGTGGGGCTGATTTGTGTTAGGTGTGCTGCTGATTTAGCAGCGGCTTTAGGGTTGCTTCATGGTGTGGTTAAGTGAGTTGCGGGCGAGTTTTGGTGGTTGGGGGCAACGCTCCAAAACCAACCGTAAACGCGACCCAAGCCCACTCAAAGTCAAGCCTAAACCCGCCCAACAGCAGTCTGCATGACAGCCCTTCGCTTCGCCAAAATCACCCCCAAGCCACCCTCATGAAGATCTTGCCAGCCAAACAACTTCCTAACTTAACCCAGCCACAGCAACACCCAACTGCCACCCAATCAGAGACAATAGGCAACCCAGGGCCAAGTGAGGTTGGTGCTGCCGGGGATGCGGCCAGCTAACCAACCAACCAACCAACCAACCAAACCAAACCAAACCAAACCAAACCAAACGAAACCAAACCAAACCAAACCAAACTAAACCCAACCAACCAACCAACCAACCAACCAACCAACCAACCAACCAACCAACCAACCAACCAACCAACCAACCAACCAACCAACCAACATACCTAATTAAAAAGACAGACCTAGAAAAAAAACACACCTCCTTTTACGGACCCCCCCCCCTCGCTCAAAAAAAGAAAAAGAGAAGAGAACCAAAACAATATAAATAATCAAGAACACATGGCGGTTTTCCTGTTGGTTTCCCTGCAAACCAAACCTGAAAAAGGGTATCTCAATACAAGACACACCCGTGTGCTACCAACATGCTAGACTAGTTAGCTACTCTGCTACTTAGCTAATTAGACAACTTGCAAGTCAATCTGTTAATCTCATCAGATTCCCCCCTTGGGTCGCATCAAATATACAAAATAAGCAGCTCATTCCAGAGCACTTGTCCATATGCATTGAAACTAGCCTTCAACCTGAGCTGCATCTATGGCCGGGCTGCTCGCAGCAGTCAGGACTGAGCAAACCTCTCCTTTAGTTGGGTTGCTTGAGCACGTCGGTTGCATTGGCCCAAAACACACGATGTCCCCGCTACGATTTTAAACCCCCTTGTTTCGATGAGTTTTCTAGGAAGCCGGGATGATTGCACCATCACAAGCGGGGGTTGCTGATTTTCGGAAACCCCCACAACCATATCAGCCTTTTGCCCCCTGTCTGAGGCACTTCTTTCTTTGCATGGCCCATCACCCTTTCCAAGGAATTCTCTGGTTTCATGGTTAGGCCATCCCGCCCACTAACTAACATGTGACCTCCCCGAAAGGCACTGAAAATAAAGGAATGGTGGAGGACAGACGGGTAACATCAACGAGGATCCTGGCCCCAAAGCTGCGTTGGCCATTCTTTCCTGGCAAGCAGCGGCTGGCCACTATGCTGCGAGCCCAAAGAAAGTCCTGGCGATGAGTTTCCATTGAAACGCAGTGGATATCTGCAAAAATGCTGGCACAAGAGTAGAAGAGCTTGGCCCCTGGACAAAAAGGCTCAATGCCCATTCTTTTACCCTTTTGGTTTGGGTGTCATTTAAAGGCGCGGAGCAATGCAGGCTCAGCAGATGCATAAGAACCTGCTTTGAGGGTCTCTCCTAATCGAAAACAAATCCAATTGGCTATTGCCAAAGGCTGGCCGGTGGTTTCGGAACACCGAGGTATTGATGCTCACCAAAGGGCCCAATCAAACATCAGGGCCAGTTGCGCTCAGAGCTGAACCCCTGCTCAACCGGGATCTCGAGGCTTCCCTCATGCTCCCTGAAAAAAAATGCCCCAGAACTCCACTAAGCAATCAAGACTAAGTGGCCGGCTCTTGGATCCCGAGGGATTCAGTGGCCACATGCGGACCAACAGATACAACACAACTCAAGAGGCCAGAAAACCTAAAGTTCACAATCCCTCGCCCTCTCCCTCCTCCACTCCTCCCAGGAAATGGGCTTCTCATGGTGGCTTTGCAGAAGGGTGAACTCCAGCGCTAGGCTGTGCCTGCATGTCCGTGTCTCGAAAAGAATGGTTGGTCAGTGGCAAATGGAAGGGCCAGGGTTGGAGGCTGTTCGCGGGGATCTGATTGAGAGGGAGCATGTGTACCACCAAGCTGGGCTTACACTCTTTTGTCTCCAGGCCAATTACCACCTGTCATTTTGGGAAAGTGCCGGAGAACAGATGCAGCTGCATCAAGGTTGCTAGATCAGCAAAACGGCTCTTCGACGTATGCACGTGGCCTCAATCTGGCTGATCGTCAGCTTGGCTGATTGATTGCCCCGGCTAACAAACCAATGCGTTGGACGAGTAATCGTTGACAAGGCATTGCCACCTTTGGCGGAAGTAACTTCAAGTGTTCGAGGAAAGCTCAGCTTTCTTGGCACTTGGTGCTTACTTCGAAATAATGTCTCTTGAATAAGTGGTCGAGCAACTGGACAAGCACATGTTCTTACAAACGCGAGGCCACAAGGCGAGCGTACACATCATGGGCACACTTGTGATAGCCTATGTGGCACGCCAAACTTCTCACACACCAACCAGGTGATTAGAATCAGACCCAGCGGCTGAAACAAAGTTGTTGCGGCACTTTTTGTCATATTGTTTACCATCCCTATAGAGCCCCTGGCTTTGAAACAACCCCTGCTGTTTGGCTGAAAAGTAATTAAGGACCCTTTGGTGAAAGGATTTAAGGGATTCTTGTCCACAACCGTACTCCCCCTGCAAAAGGTCCTCCCCTTCCCGGAAAAAAAAAAACAAGGGGGGAAAACAACAACAACACAACAACCACAACCAGAAGAGATCCCTCTGGAGGAAATTATTTGAGGCCGTCATCAACATAGCCAAGTGGCCGCTTGGCCTTGATGAGCCGCTCCAGATGGCTGCCCCGGATGCAGTTTGGATGCCAAGCCTCTGGCCACAGCATGGGGGTGTTGAGGTCCTTTGGCAGGGCTCTGTAGTAAGGCGCGTAGAAGCCTGGGCTGAACGCCGCGGTGTTTGCATACTTCCCGCAAACCCAATCCGATCTGACCTTTCAGAACCACACAATTGAAAACCCATGTCCTGACCAGAAAAAAAAAAAACAACTTTCGTGATCGAACAAATCTCGATTGCCATTTCGGCAGCTGTCACACGCCGATTCTGAAGCCGCGTGTTTCTTCGCGTCCTCGTGCAGCAGAAAGCTGGTGAGCACCAAGAGCCCCGGAGCACCGGTGAACTCCTGCGAATCGGATGACGGCAAACAGTGAGTGCCTCTAACACCCCCACCCCCGTCCCCCACCCCCAAAGAAAGCAAAATGTTCCTTCCCCGGAAAATATATGGATGAGTCCCCCCCGAAAAACAACAAAAAGTGGGTTCGCCGAATCATTGGAACTATGTTGAGCCCCCCTCCCCAGTCTGGTCATTTAAAGCATTTGCCTGGTGTCAAGCTGAAATTCTGAAAAAACGATAAATCATCGGATGTCAGTCAGCTGGTCATTCCTTGTTTGGCAAGCTGTGTGCACGCCCTGGCGGGAACGTCACACTGTTGCGCAAAGTGCCTGCGGTCAGCGGCGGGCGCAGTCTGGTGGGGACGTCACCGATTTTGCGCAATGTGCTTGCGGCCAATGGTGTGTGCGTGTGTGCGCTGGCGATTCTCGCCATTGTTGCGCCACGTTGTTGTAGTCAGTGGTGTGAGCGACGGGTGGGTGCGCGGAGCGTTAAAGGAAGCAGCCTTAAAGGTGCAGGTGCCTGTGCACGACAAAGCGGCGCAGGACCAATTCACGCTCCCGTGCAGGCGCCGGCAACCAAAACAAAGATCTTAGTAGATGGGGACAGGGTACAAATCCGTCTTTTCTTCGTTCGTCGTGCTGGAGCACGAGGGGGCCAACTCCTTCCGTAACATAGGAAAATCCTGCGACCTGCCTTTCAATCCAAACAGCCTGCTTGAAAAGGTGGGGACCCTGTTTGGGGTTGAGCATGTTTAGGGGGCAACCACAAGGAAAAACAGGACTTCACTGAAGGAAACCAACAGGCTGAGACGTGATTGAAGGGATGGGGCGTTTGGCCGTAGGTGTCGAGTCAGCTGGTATTTGGGTGGATGTTTTAACTGGCCCAAATGTATCCTTTTAGAGGATGGTAGACTTACACACCCCCACAAGGTCAGCTTCCATGATTGCTAAAACCGGGGGCACCAAAAAACCTGTCTTTTTTTCGGTTTCCAAAGGGAAGCTGAAAGCAACAACCCCACCCTTGATAGGGGTTCCCTTATCTTGAGACAGGCGCGACATGTCCTCTTTCAGCACCCCGTCGCTCCCGTCGCCTCAGCCGCCTCACGCAGCTGTGCGCCCCAAGGAAGCCCAGCCGCCGCCCGCGCCTCTGTGATCAGCAGCTTGGCCGGCAGGCGGCACAGCTCCTCGACATCGGCCAAGGACATGCACTAAACCACACCCCAACCACACCACAGGAGGGGGAGGACTGGGAACCATGGGGGAGGGGGGGGGGGAGGGGGGAGACTTGCGAACCCTTGACCAGATGTGGGTGTGGCTCAAAATTGAAGAAAAGGGGTGACGCAGGCTTGGTCTTTGGTTCCATCCAAGGGGCCAACAAGTGGGCACCAGTTTTTTGAGCCACATCCATATAGGTATGTCTACTTTCGGGGACCCCCCCCCCGAAACGGATGTTCTTTGGCTTCCCGTTAAAACCACAAGAAACATGGGCGCCCTCAAACAAAGACACATAGTTTGGGTCCTTTTTGCTTCCCTTTACCACGCACAAAGGTTGGTACCTTCAAAGTGCACCAGGGCTCCCTATATTCCTCTTTTACACTAATCACCCATCCAAGGGAAACTCGCTTAGGAGACCAAGAAGTGACTTTACCGGAAAAAGGGGAAATGGAGGGAACATTGATTCACAGCCATAGCGGAGCCAGCGCAGCCTGCAAGTAATAGCAACCATTGGTGACCAGTAGTGTCCATTTTGCCTAACAGTGACTCTTAGCAAGGGTCACTAATAGTCAGGCTGCTGGGTGGCTTTGACGGCAAAACGAAAGGAAGCCCTGAATTCTGAGACAATTATCCCAAAAAGGGGGCATCACAGAAATGTTGGGTTTTCTTGGTTGCCCTTCAAACCTGCTGCACATAAACTTGCCCAGAGTACCACAAGCCTGCCTGCAGTCCAAAGCTCACCTTACACCAACCCCAGCCGACCCCAAAGAAAGCGCCCTCACCACCGCAGCGGCAAACCCTGCTGCACAAGTCCCAGACCAACCAACCAAACGAACGACCAATCATCCAGCCAAACAACCCACCAACCCTCACTCGACCAACCCTCACTTAGGGTGTACTTTGCCAACGTTCAGCTGAAACCTAGGATTCGTACATCTTTCCAATCATTAATCACTTAGGAAAGGGCAAAGCTGCGGGATGGTACCAGGTAGGTGCTTCCTACATTTGGACCCCCTTTCAGGCCCGACCGGAAAGGGAGAAATGCAAAATAGTCCTTTTAGAATCTTCCCTGGGCTGGCTTGTCAAGGCACACCAAGTGAAGCACGCGCTCGACTCGGTTAGTACTCACAAGCAACCAACACCTGATACTCAATATTCTAAGCGGGTCTGCCCAAACCAGGTAAAGAGTCCAAAGGGGCAGATATCACCTACTTATGGCAGGCCTAACCTCTTACCCTGATGGTTGTTGACTCCTTTGAAACGCCATGAAAACCCTGGAAAAACGGCCCACCCAAAAACCCTGACAAGAACTGAAGGCCGCAGATCATGGGCCTGGGCCCCGGTCCTCCACCCCCTGGAGGCTTTCGGCCGCAAAAGCGCCCCTTCCGCGGCTTCCGACCTGGAAGGCCACAGCTTCGCATCGGCCATGGCGGCGAATCCACGCCTCCAGGCCCTCCATATGGCCATGGGAAAGCCCGTAGCCCCAATCCCCACTACACTAGGTTCTAAAATGAGTGGCGCACTAACCCCAAAATGGTATTGACCCACAGCCATATGCTAAAATGAGGGATTGGGCCAATTTGGGCTTGAAACACATGGGTGAATATATGGGTCAAAAGGCTCAATGGCGGAATGCGGAATAGGGTCGGGCCAAAAAGGAGAACAAGCATTCAGGCTCTCCTCAGCCACAAATTGACCAACCAAAACTAGAATTGACTAACCGTTGCCAACCAAGGATCTTCAGTAAATGGTTGCCCCAACATCTCCTTTGATGAGTTGAAGACACTTCCTATTGAGTTCAAACGTGTCCCGAGGACACATGGGTTCAATGTTGGGAGCCATCCTTGCAGTCAACCTTCTGATGTCCCGCAGGCCACTCTGAATTGGTTGGATGTGCTGAGACGTGCTGTTCATGATGCCCCTTGAGCCTGCAAAATCACACAGAGCGACATAGGCGCATCTGAAGTTTAGTGACCCTCCGCGCCTGTTTCCTTTTGATGTGCCTTACCTTCCAAACCGTCAAAGGTGTTGCCTCCATCTTGAGACTTAAGCACTTCCAGATTCGCTCAGGTCGCGTCTCACCATTCCCTATTTCGCCAAAACAACACGAAACATCACGAAACAACACAAAACAAATCGAAACGCCACACAACGAAACGCAATGCACCGCACCGCACGGCACGGCACGGCACGGCACGGCACGGCACCGCACCGCACCGCACGCACGCACCCACACACACACACACACACCACACATCACTTCTACGAAGGAAAACTCAGCCAAAAAGGTGATGTTTGCACCAATCCCTGCAGCTGCTCCTGGGACGCTCGCATCATTTCTCTGCTTAGATCTGCGCGTGCGCGCGGTGAAACCGGGCCATCATAGCCTGCGGCTCGAACCGCTCAAACCGAAACAATTTGCTCAGGAGTACTCTTTGGCCAATTCCTCAAAGTCCACTTGCTCGCCATCCTTGAAGACCACCGGCGCATATTGGCCTGCCATGAAGTCACTCCAAATTCGAAACCGGACTGGAACACGTCAAAGGGTGCAGTGCAATTTGCAGCTGGATGCAAATGCCATGCATTGTGGCACCGTTGTTGAAGTGCAACACCGCTTTCTTGGTCAGCTGCTGCACATTCCTGGCCAACTCGCTTTGTGCTTACTTTCATAATTCCTCATAACCCAAGGGGGAGGCATTTTGACTTGGCTATCAACAGGAGTGGCTGACTGGAGGCTCCTGACACTCACCCTCGGGGGGCGGGGCGATATGCTGTCCTGGCCAAACCTTGCACGTGAGCAGGATTCACCGAGGCTATCTTTGAGCCTCAGTCGCCAAAGGCGTCGTTTGGGCGCTTCGGAAGCTCCAGAAAGGGCAATGGCCTGGGTAAGGGACTCTCAGACGTTTTTGTCCAACTCGTCGTTCTCGGATCACGACGGCCAAAGTCTAAGGTTCGGGCTGTTGTGCTTTTTGAACTGGTAGTCCTTCGTAATGGGCACTGCTTGGGATGCAGGTGGTTTACTCCAAAATATCTGAAGTGAAATGCACGCCAAAGTTCAACCGGAATCCAAAGCAACATCCAAAGGCACCTAGCTCGGAGGGCAGATTTCTAGAGCCACAGTTCGTTCAACAATGTTCAACATCAAGGAGCCTGGCCTTAAAGTGCTCTGAAAAGCTCGTCATGCTCGCGGGCTCGAGGAAGTTAATGAAGGCATAGCCTAGCGTTGAGAAACCGAGTACGCAAGTCCACTCATCGCAGCACGGCATGTGCAAGAATCCCAGCGTCACTTGAGTGATAAGCCCACATTGGTCTTATTCCTCACGTCCATGGGCAAGTAGAAGAAATCATACCTGGCGCAAGCTCGTTGTGGAAAGCCAGCCTTTCTGTGATACCAACATGGTTCATCACCATGAGTACCACATCACTAAGGGAATATCCCTTAATATCACAAAAAAGTGTTTTTGCCGCCCAATTTCCCACCACCATGCACGTCGAAGGCTCGAACATCCGATGACAAGACAGAGCTGTCGATATGTGTACGGCGATTACTTCTCAAGGCTCTCTATGCAACATGCAAGGCCCTTGTTGCCCCCCTGCAAGAAGTGTTTTTTCAGGTTTTTTCCTTTAAACAAAAAAGTGGGTCCAATGGAAAACCCACGCTTTCCCGAAAAGTTAAAGTCCAAAGATCCAGCCAAATGGCTATAAAGAAAAATCAAAGCCGCAGTTCAATGATTCAAAAGGTCGGAGGTCTGAGGCCCTGACAGGCCAGTGAAGCCCTCAGCATTGATCTCTTCCAGGAGCGAAGTCTGGAAACGAAAGGTCTCGCTGGCAGGAAGGGGCGGTTCTGAGTTCCGCCCTTGTAAATCACCGAATATGTTGCTCCAAGGGTCGGGGACACCCTCAAAAACTCAATTTGTTTGAGCCCTTTGCGGGGTCGGGGTTCCAAGGAAACCATGAACTGGGCCCAGTGCCCTCGTCCAACATTAGGAGTAGACAGGGGCATCTTCCCCAAAACCGAGCCAGCTTCCATGAGGGATGGTTTTCCGTGAGCCTACAACAAGGGACACATCGAAATCCAGCTGGCAGGATTCAGGATTGATTTGGAACAGGTCGTGGCAAGTTGACTGCCCCAGGACCAAATCTGAATGACACATGCAACATGTAACTGGACTCCTTTAGAGGCCGGGTGTTTGGTTGATCAACGCGAGTGCTAAGGATTGCTGGGAACACATCGCCATGATCCCCACCCCAAGGGTCTAATCAAAAGTGCCAAGAGTTGCATTCAAGTACAGATGAGAGTCAAAACAAACGCTTCGACGCATTGAAGCCCCTTTGAAGCTCAAAAAGCCGGACCTGCACCTTAGCAGGTTATGAGCCCAAGGTAGCTGAACATGAGATCCAGGCGCCGCAATGCTCAACAAGGAGCTCAAGGCGCAGAAGCAGCTGGAGGCGATGGTGGAGAAGGAGAACCTCTAGCGGTGGAGGATGGAGTTCTTCATGAAGAAGAACAGGAGCCGGGGGAGGGATCGCAGAGGGCACCTGCCCCGGAAAGGGAGAATGTGCAGCCGGCACCTGGCTTGGAACTGATCGGACAGGAGATGGTGGTGAGGCTGCCAGGTAGCGGAAAGGGCTCAGCCGCGACCAGAGCTCGACCAGCTGGAGTCGGATCGGGTGGTGACGGAGCAGGTCGTGAAGCGGCTGATGAGCCGGTTCCGGAGACCCCAAATTCGACACAGGTGCAGAGAAGGTTGTGGTCTACGGCATCGAGGAACCCGTGGGCGACACCAGGAGCAGCTGAACCTCAACAAGGAGACGATCAAGATCTTCAAGGACCAGCAGGTCAGCCGGAGAGCTATGGGCCTCTCTTCACCCAGGAACAGCTGGAGTATTTGAAGCGCTGGGATCGACCTGGCAGTCTAGTGAACCTGGGGGAGACTCGAGATCCTCCATTGAGGCGGCCGGAATTCTTGCCCCGGGAGCAGCCTCGGCTTCTGGATGTGGGAGCGGAGGCCGGTCGATCTCAGAGGCCGAGAGAGGTGGACTCCATGAGGTCGGAGATTAAACGGCTCATGGAAGAGAACAGAAGGTTGAAGGCGGGAAACGGGTCGGGGGAGACCTACACGACGCCGGACCCGCCCAACGGCAAGGTCGACGAGAACGAGAAGCGGGAGTCCTCGGAAGAAATGATTCGGGACGATGAGAAGGGCGACCATTTGGCCATCATTCTGAAGCTCATGGAGGGCATGCAGCAGATCCAGAAGAAGCTCCTTGCGGGTGGCTCCAAGGGCACGGATGAGGAGTCTGTGGAGGTGGTCAAGGCCGGTACGGTGGAGTTGCCGATGTTGGCGGAGCTCAATGCAGAGACCAGCTCCATCGATTTGCAGGACTGGTTGACGTTGATCACTCCGGCGATGTCAGATCTGTCGGAGACGAGCCAGGAATGGTGGGAGCTGGTACTGCAGGAAGCAAAGCGGTGGTACGGCGACTACATGCAGGAGGCACCGCTCAAGCGCCTCACCATGGTGCCGAAGGTGGGGGAATCGCAAAGCTCAAGGTGGAGACGAGTGGAGCGGAAGGCGGTCACCCTTCTGATCAAGGCCGTTCCGGACGCGGTGAAAGATGAGGTGGTGGCTACGAAGAGCCTCAACGCCTTCTCGTTGGTGTGCAGGTTGATGATGATGTACCAGCCGGGCGGCATAGCAGAGCGGGCGGGTATCCTCCGCAACCTAGAGCAGCCGGCAGAGGCGACCAACATCCAGGCCGCGGTCACGGGCATCAGGCGGTGGATGAGATGGAAGATACGCGCGGAGGAGATCGGAGTTTCACTTCCCGATCCCTCGGTGTTGAACAGAGGTCTCTACAGGCTGACGAGAAAGGTGTTGGAGGGGAACCGGGATCTGAACTTCAAGATCAACCTGGCGAAGTCGCAGCTGCAGGTGGACACTGTGCCAACCTACACCACGATTGGGGTGTATTGCGAGCACCTCCTGTCGGAGCTGGAGCAGCTGGTTCACACGGAGAAGAAAGTAGCCCCGGGAGAGGTAAGGGCGAAGAAGATCGAGGGCACCTACGCGGAAGACAAGGGGAGTAAGGAGGACTTCGTCAAGGAGAAGAAGCCCTGCCGGTTCTTCCTCACAGATCAAGGGTGCCGGAGGGGGACGCAATGTACCTTTGGACATGAAGCCCGAGATGGACGGTCCAGGTGCTATGTGTGTGGCGCTACGAACCACTTTGCGAAGGACTGCTCGAGGAAGGCCACCTCCGAGCAAGCGGTGAAGAAGGACTTCAAGTCAGGCACTCCAAAGGTCGCAAAGGTGGAGACGGAGAACGCCACGTCATCGGCATGCGAAAAGGGAGAAGTGCAAAAGGGCTCGGGTGGGCAGGATGAAGACTCGCCGAAGAGCGCAAAAGGAGAGGCAGACGCCTTGCAGAATGTCTTGGAGGAAGCCGGGAAGATGCTCAGATCCTTGACGGTGGCATCGACGGGCAAGACGGGCAGGGACGCCAAGTTGGAGGACCTTCAGAAGCAGCTGAATGAAATGAAGATTAGGAAGTTTGGGGAGGTCAAGATCTCGAAGATCGACTTTCGGAACGAGATGGGCCTACTGGATTCGGGAGCAACTCACGCCATGAGAGGCATGAGAGAAGGCGACGACCCGAAGGACATGGAGACGATAGTGGTGGAGTTGGCTGGAGGCCAGCGAAAGGAGCTCTTGATGACCCAGGGGAAGGTCATCATCCATGAAGAGGCGAGTGTGCAGCCGATCGTACCCCTGGGACTCTTGGTGGACAAGCTGGACTGTGAGGTCACCTGGACTTCCTGGGGAGCCTGCCAGATGAAGCATCCTACTTTGGGGGAGATTCCGGTGCGGATGAACGCTGGATGCCCGGAGGTGGATCGAGATCTGGCATTGTGCTTCATCGACATGCTAGAGCGGGTGGAGGTTGCAGGAGGTGCGAGATTGAGGTCATCTTCGGCAAATTCGAGAGGAGAGCTGGGCGTCATGGAAGCGCTGGCGAGGAGAGAACGGGTGTTCGATGGGGTACCGGCAGGGGTGATGGCCAACGTCGTGAACGAGCCAGCGAGCGACCTGAAGGGGATCCCATTGAACCGGAGGAGGAGAAAGAGAATGAAGCGCGGGTTCATCCTGCACCTGTATGCGGGCGAGAAGGATGGCTACACGCTGCAAAGAGCCCTGAAGGAGGTGGGCGGCGACACTACGAGGCTGGTGGAGATTGATCTCAAGAGAGGGGACAATCACGACATGTTGAACGGCCCGCTATATCCTTCTCTCTTGAGGGCAGCCTTGGATGGGAATATCCTAGGAGTGGTGGGAGGTCCCAACTGCAGGACTCGGAGCGTGTTGAGGCACTACCCGCTGCCGGCTGGGAGGCCGAGGCCTGTGAGGGGAGTGGAACCGGAGAATTGGTTTGGCTTTCCCTGGCTGGACGAGGAGGAGAAGAAGCAGGTCTTCGAGGACGACGTGCTTCTCTACCGCATGGTGATGTTGCACTGTGCGGCGGAGGAGGCTAGAAGGGCGAGGAAAATGACGGAGACGGCCGGATCCAAGGTTGCGTTTTTGCTCGAGCAGCCGGAGGCGCCGGGATATGTGCCGGAGTGTGGATCATGGTGGAGGACCGACAACTACAAGGCCTTCCGAAATCAACACGGGCTACTGGAGCACAGCTTCAAGCAGGGCGACTACGGTGGGTTGGCGGTGAAGCCGACGCGCATTGCCACGGACTTGGAGGTGGAGTTGCCGCCACGAGGATCCTCATTGGCAACTACCCGGGAGACGGCGGTGGTAGCAGACTCGGCGGCTTTGTCAAGATGGGCCCCGGGATTCATGAGAGAAGTGGCACGATCTCTGCAGCAGGAGGTCTTTGGACGACCAGCTCACGTCAAGAAGCTGAGCTGGTTTGAGCACGTCCGCCATGGGCATGTACCGTTTCGTCGGGACTGCCGAGTTTGTCAGGAGGCGTCGGCAAGGGGGAAGCGACATGCAAAAATCGCCTATCCCTACGCGGCAGTCTTGAACGCAGACTTGAGTGGCCCATACCGGGCTGGAAAAGACGTTGGGGATGCGACCCAGAAGTACTTCCTCATCGGCTCCTTCACTTGGCCCGCGGAGGAGGACCAGAAGAAGTTCTTCGACGGCAAGGAGAAGGAGGAAGCTGGAGAGGACTTGCCAGTCCTGGAGGAGAAGAGAGTAGAAGAAGATGATCCAGCGTGCGAAAAAGGAGAGCTGGATGAGATAGAAGGCGACAAGGAAGGTGAAAGGGGGGAAGTAGATGGAGACGGCCGGGAGGAGGATCCGGAGGACCGGGCCAAAAAGGAATGTGGGGAGCCAAAGCCGCTGAAGCTGATTGTCAAGGCTGTCTCCCTGCCAGACAAGAAGGCGAAGACGGTGCTTCAAGGGCTGCAGGACATCTACATCCAGTTGAAAAGAGAAGGATACCCGGTTCAGAGATTGCACACTGACCGGGGAAAGGAGTTCCTGAACCATGACCTGAAGACATGGTGCCTGGTGAGGGAGATCGAGAAGACCACAACAAGTGCGGACTCGCCCCAAGAAAGTGGTCGCGCTGAAGCCTGCATCGGCAGTCTGAAGAGCCGAATGAGGAGGTTGTTGAAGGGAGCAAAGATGGATGTGAAGTTTTGGCCAATGGCGGCTCGCTACGCAGTGGTGGCTGAGGAGAAAAGGCAGAGGAATGAGCTGATGCCGGCGGCATTTGGGGAGGAGGTCTGGGTCCCAAGGAGGTCGTGGAAGAGAACTCAGGATCCATTCGGACCTACCTACGAGAAGGCGCGCTACTTGGCCGTGGTTAAGGAGGTCACGAGCGGGCATGGAATTCTGCGGGAAGATGGCAAGATTGAGGTGGTCTCCAGGATAGTGAGGGGAGTGGTGGAACCAGAAGATCGACTACTACCGGAGGAGGCTGAACCACATCATCCGCGGAGAAGGATCAGGGGAAAGACAAATGTGGGAGAGGAAGGAGACAGGGAGCTCGGTGACCTCTGCACGCTTCGGGCGGTTATCGAAGAGGAGACGAAGGCCATGGACCAGGACGAGGGTGAGGTCTTGGGAATCACGGCGGTCAAGATCAAGGAGATGAAGTTGGCAGAGGAGGCTCTGGTGGAAGAAGTGATGGGGGAAGAAGAGAAGCAGATTCTCCAGACAAGGATTGCCAGCCATGCGGAGGTGATCAAGAACAAAGAGGAGTGGTTGCCGGCGATCAAGGCCGAAGTGGACTCGCTCCTGGACGGAAAGCAGGCGGTGAGGAGAGTCACGAACGAAGAGGCGCGGGCACTTCTCGGGAGCCCGGACTACAAGGTGGACATCATGCCGGGCAAGATGGTTCCTACGGTGAAGGCGCCCAACGGTAAGAAGAAGTGCAGGATCGTCATCTGCGGGAACTACGCGGAGGGAGGAGGTAAGGACTCCGACGAGTCGTTGTACGCTGGAGGATCCGACACGATCTCCATCAGGACGATCACGAAATACGCGGCGGAGCAAGATTGGGAGGCAATGGTCCTGGACATCAAGACCGCGTTCCTCAACGCCCCGCTTCAGGAGAAAGAGACGGAGGGTGAGCCGAAGAAGATATTGCTGATGAAACCTCCGTCCATCCTCATCTCCCTGGGCTTGTGCAAGAAAGACGAGTACTGGGCGGTGGATAAGGCTCTGTATGGGCTTCGCCAGTCGCCGAGGAGGTGGTCTGTCTTTCGGGACCAGAACATGCGAGAAATGAGGTGGGAAGAAGGAGGTGGTTGCTACTGGTTGGCCCAGACGGTCTCGGACCCGAACGTCTGGAAGATCATGAAGGGGCGGGACTGGGAGGATGAGCACGGCGAGCTCGTGGGCCTGATGGCAATCTACGTGGACGACATCTTGGCCTACTCGACGGGAGGAGTTCTGCGAGGGCTATGCAAGGTGATTCAGCAGAAGTGGGAGACGAGCGTTCCAGAGTTCGTCAAGAAGGGAGAGAAGGTGAGGTTCTGCGGCATGGATATAAGCCGAACAGAACGCGGGTATCACCTGGGGCAGTCGTCCTACACGAAGGAGCTTCTCAGTCGATACAAGGATGGGGGCTACGGATCGGTCATTCCCATCGCAAAGGACATGACTGAGATGCCCGAGGAGCCGAACATCTTGCCGCATGAGGTGCAAGCCGCGCAGAAGGCTGTGGGAGAAGTGTTGTGGCTGACCACGAAGACAAGGCCAGACCTCATGTTTGCGACAAGCAGGATGTCATCGGCGGTGACGAGAGCGCCCAGGTGGGCTTTGGAGATAGCGGCACAGGTCAGGAAGTACCTCCTGAAGACCATCGATATGGGCCTGTGGTTTGACCGGGAGATGAACGCGGGGGCTACCGGAATTGCTGAGCGAAAGATGGAGGTCTACACGGACGCGTCATTTGCTCCAGGAGGTGGATTAAGCCATGGATCGGTGGTGGTGCTTTGGAATGGTGCTCCACTGGCGTGGAAGAGCTCAAGGCAAAGCAGCCCTACGTTGTCAACCGGGGAAGCAGAGCTCATGGAGTGCTTGGAGGGCATCATCATGGGCGAGAGTGTGGAAGCTCTGATTTCGGAGATCGAGGAGGCGATGGGCTGCACGTACAAGAGGCAGCTGTTATCCGATAGCTCAGCAGCCATAGCTATCACTTCGGAAGCTGGCGGGAGTTGGAGAACGAGGCATTTGCGAGTCAGGGCGTTCAACCTGAGGTGGAGGCTCATGGATGAAAGTTGGTCTATTCACCACGTGATGGGGGAGACGATGCTCGCGGACCTCGGGACCAAGGCCCTCACGGGAAGACGTATCGATGATTTGCGTCGGCTGTGGAGGCTGGAGCCTTTGGAGGAATTTGTGGAGGGAATCAATGTCGGTCAGGAGAACACCAAGCAGGCGAACGGTCAAGGAGATCTGGAGAGTATCACGGGCATGGTCAAGGTGATGACCCTCGCGAATATGATCACAAAGGTCCAGGCGGTGAAGGAAAAGGTGGAAGTCGAAGGAGAAGAAGAGCCGGCGGACACGTTGAAGGTCCTGATGGCGGTGGTGAGCATCATGTCCATCATCCTGTACAAGATGGTAGAACTGGTCTGTCAAAGGGCGGTCATGCCCCGGATCAGGGCCATGAGATCAGGCGGGGTGACGGATCCGCACGAGGACGCGGAAGAAGAAGAGGTTGTGATTGAGGAGACTATGTCGACAATCCGAAGGACGGTTGGAAGGAACCGGGAGGGGACATCAGGAAGTGCGTCTTCTACCGGAGGTGGACCGACCTCGGGAAGTGTGTCCTCTTCCGGAGGTGGACCTACATCGAGGAGTACGTCATGGAGCGAAGGAGGAGCTACGCCACAAAGGGTATCTTCTACCGGAGGTGGAGGGAGCAGGAATTTGGGAGCCACGCCCAAGCCGAAATCCAAGCCGATGCCGAAGCGCAAGGGAGACGGTAAGGGGCGAGAGGCGAGTTGGATGCCGAGGCAGCATGTGGAGCCGGAGCCGGAGGACGAGGAGTTGCTTCCGGGAGAAGGAGATCTGCCTACGGGGCCGTTGTTGTATAGGACCAACCATGGAGAAAGGTACCACACCTTCATGGATTGCTATGGACTGCAGAACGCCACGCGGATTCACGAGATGCTTCCGTGCCCAAGGTGCTGCACCCCGGACTTCAGAAGGCTGGTGACGAGCCTTCCAGGACCCATCTTCTTTCGAGGGCTGGGTCACTACCACTCGTTGATGTGCTGTGCGGGGGGCGATCCGGTGCGCATCACGCTCTGTGGCTACTGCAGGACGGCGTAAACTGAGGGGGCTTGAGGCCGTTTTTGGACATGCAGCGCCGCATAGCAAAGCTGCATGGGAGGAGTGCCAAGAGTTGCATTCAAGTACAGATGAGAGTCAAAACAAACGCTTCGACGCATTGAAGCCCCTTTGAAGCTCAAAAAGCCGGACCTGCACCTTAGCAAAAAGAATCCACTGCGCTGGTGCTCTGACGGTCGCACGGTTGGAGCTAGAATGCGCGCCTGGGTGAACTTGTTCGGAATGTTGCGCAGCATAGCCTCCACATCTTGGCCAACACCCTTGGCCATACCCGAATGCATGCGATGATGTCGGACACGTAGTTGGCCGATGGGACATCAAGAGCCTTCAAATCAAGCAGGGCAAAACCAGCACATAGCAAAGCCTTTAGGCTGTGGATGGCAAATTGTTGCATCATTGTCAGCTGGGAAGCAAATCCAATACTACGGCTCAGAGAGATAACGTTGCTTTTGCCAAATCATATTGTCCACCGGCAGCAACTCAACACACATTTCCGTGCATCTCGTTGCTGATTCAGGTCAGTTGAATCCGGAAGTAAAGGACTTACATGAGCTCGTTCTACCCCGGATCGGTGAGCTCGCAAAAATAGGCAGACCTTTCACACTGGGAAAAAATGCAGGGCCCTGCTGTTTCGCCCCCAAACGTACTTCCATTTACCCTGTGTATCAGTTCGGGGTCGAAAATTGGAAACGAAGCAACACAGGCGTTTTTGTTCCGCCCGTGGCACCGTCGTAGCCGGCGCAGCCGTGTCGCTCTTGCCCGACAAGTCCGTGGCCTGGGGTGAAGCGCAAGTGGTCGAAAACCGGAGCCCTGGGCAGCTCCCGATTTTTGAGACCCGCCACTGGAAGGGACACCCTGAAAAAAAGGGTCCAGCCATGTGAGGACGTGCCAAAAACGGCCATCGGAGGGTGCCGAAAGATGTCCAACGCTCCGGCCCGGCGGCCCGGCGGCCCGGCCCCCGAGCGCCGAGAATCCCAAGTGAGGCGACGCGGACTCGAAGCAAAGGTGGCTACCATGCAACCCGATTGGAACGCAGATCGTGCGAGAACTGTTCGACATATAGATAGGACATGTTCAAGTGAGCGGGTTTGGCTGCAGGCTTGGAAACTTCGGAGAGTTGCTTCTTCTGAACTTAGCTGCTTCAGTAAGGTATATGTCGCAGCTTTTCCCAGGGTTCCATTTTGGGGTTACCCTATTTTTACCCACACCCAAATGGGCTTTCCGGGAAACCACCACGAAGTTGGTGCCAGTTCCTGTAGAGGGCAAAAGAGAAACCTCCCCATCTCCAAGCTGGCGAACTGGGTCTGTTGGCTTTGATGGCTCGGCGTGGTAGATGCGGCGCGCTTCGCAGCTGCACCTGAAACTACCTAAGCACACTTGTGGATAGATTCAAGATGGTTCCCTTGAACATTTCTTCCACAAATTGCAGTTGTGCATCGTGTGATCAGTAGTCTGTGCAGCCAGTTGTGTTTTGGGAGAGTTGGACCAGTGTGAACACCACCACTTTTATCTGCTGCTGGTGCTGGCGCTGGTGCTGGCGGGTGCTGGTGCTGCTGCTGCTGCTGCTGCTGCTGCTGCTGCTGCTGCTGCTGCTGCTGCTGCTGCTGCTGCTGCCACTGCTACCAGAGGTTTTGCAGTCAGCGGGTTTGTCTTTACAGACTTGTCCTTTTTTCTTGGTGGGCAGATGCTAGTGCTAAGTATTTCGTGCTTAGAAGGACGCACGGCTAAACGGATTCGAAGTTCTGATTTCAAACTTAACTTGGAAACCCAAGCGGCACCAGAAAATACTGCGCTTGTTTGATGTGCTTAAACCTCTACTTTACCTGGAGCTGTTGGCAAGTTCCTCCGCTTGAAAATTTCGGACGAACACATCTCCCGAAGGCCTTGGGAACGCTGGTGGCGTGGTAGGGCTTGAACTCCTCACGAAGCTGATTGAGGCTCTTGTGACACGGGCATGAGAGGAGGAGTTCGGCCGCTTTTGATCTCTTGTGATACATGGGCTTTCAATATAGTGACCCCGTAATACCAACCAAAGGGTCATCTGGTCTTCTTTCAAAGGCTCGGAGCAAGCCCGAGCATGGACATGGCCCTGCACGCACCTTGATTTCAGCAGATCAAAATTTGAGAAGCTGACTTCAGTTTGCCTCGAACCAGCCGCTGCCCTAATCCAACAACTCGCACCCCAAGCCCGAAACAACGAAACGACACTTCCATCGTTCTCCCTCGTCCTTCTTGAAGCCGCTGGAGGCATCTTTGGCACCGCGCTTCTTGCCTGGCAATGCGGGCTTTGAGTTTCAAAGTGGCGCAGTTGATTGCATATCCCCAGATATCCCCAGATCAATCTGAGACTGACGTGGAAGCTTCCCCCGCTCAATTCAGAATCCCAAGAGGTCCACTTCGATTGATTTAGGGCTTTATAACCTGGGTTTGAGACCCCCAACCACCTCCGGGGTGTCTAATGGAGGGGTCGGAGTCGGGTCTTCCATTGAAAGCCACAGGAGCCTCTTGGGAGGTACGCAGAGCAGTGGACACGTGTCCAAAGTGCCGTCCTCTGGGGTGATTCGCCCACTTGCTCCCAATGCGCTCCCGGCCTCGATCCCGAGGCGATCGACTCCTTGAAGGGGCCTGGGCGCTCGGGTCTGGACAGGCGGAACCCCGCGGAATTGGCCAAGAGCATACGCCGATGTCCGAGCTTACGGCTGCTGGCCTGTACCCCGCGTGGCCCGCGCCTGAAGGCAACGAACGAACGCGTCGAGCCAGCCATACCAACTTCAAGGGACGTTCAGACGATCCGAGGGTGTTGGAAGGGGAAGACTGTCCTTCAGGGAAGACTGTCCGTTTGGTGAAGCCCCCTGTCCGCTGCCATGATTGTTGGAAAGAGGTACCTCCCAAGGCACAAAGTTTCCCTGACACTGAGGCGCGGGCAAGGGTGGGGAGGATACGGCTGGTAGCCTGGGTAACCATACGCCTCAGGAAGCTTGTCTCGAGCAAGCTGTGGGGTAACCTGTGATAGCTTGAAGCTGAGGGACTGTAAGTTCAAACTTTTTGGCGGCAAACCCAATACTCCCTTTTGCCAGCAGGCCCTTGCCATACCTGACGAAGGGATGCCCTTGGTTTGGTTACGGTTTTCCGGGCCCGGGCATTCTGGTGGGTCTTCGTGGGCACTTTCACGTCGAGTGCCAAGTTTCCTAAGCCTCCTGAGCGCCAAGGCTGGTGGCCAATAGGCCGGCGGGCCTCACGCAAGACAGCGATCGCCCGAAATGCGGTCAGGGACGCCGCTGAGGGGAAGCTATCATCTCGGCGGGTTCTGAACCAAGCTGGGCCTCAAGCAACACCAGGTGACCTGAATGGCCCTCAGGTCCATGGATATGGCAGGGACTCTTTGACAGGGCTCGTTTTCGTTGCTGTGCATTTTTGAGCTCACAAGGGCCAGATTGCATGACTGGTCAACTCAATGGGTTAATGAGCACAAGTTACCCACTCTGGGTTTGAAGTAAACGAGACCACCTGAGTATTAAGTTGGTCTGGAAAAAAAGTGCGGTGTCCTTTAGGAAAACAAAAACAGCGCATAAATAATGTGCTATTCCGCACCCAAAACTTTCTCAAAATCCGGTGCCAGAGCAAAACCTGAAACTTTGGCCTCAGTCACTTGTTCATGGTCCTTGCCGCAACGCAACACGATGTGGATAATGCCCAAGGACCAGCTGCTGACAATGCTAAAGGGTTGTGCTCTTGCTCAAGATGCTCGGGAACTTGTTAAACATCCCCAATCCTGATTTGCAATCCGTAGTGAGGCACTGCGCCAAGGGAAGCCACTACCATCTTTCTCTCTCACCCTTTCGGACTCTTCCAAAGCAGAGGCGGTCAACCTTGCTGCATCCCCCTCCGTGCCATGCATACTTTCATTTGGTTAAGACCCCTGTGTTTTTGTTCTTCTTCTCACAGTAGTGATAAAGTCCTTTTAACACAAACAAGGGAAAAACATAATAATAACAATAGTCTTAAGCAAATGGAAGCATACCAAAATTGAAGAACCCAGCAACGAGCCCTCATGGCACTGGGGCATCGTGCCATAGCTTGGTGGGCTGGCCTGGAAGTCCGATGCGGGTAGGCATGGCTTCCTTTCACATGTGGAAATTGGCATATTTCAGCTATGTCTCAGTATATCAGAAAAACTCTCTGAAGGGAGGCGTCTACATTTACATGTATAAAAAGTGTATGTACATAAATGTTCCCGTCTGTGTGCGCGTGTGCGCGTATACTCGGCAGAGACACATGGATGCATGACAAAGTAACGATTGTCAAACAATCACATCCCAAGCATGAATGTCATCAAGTGGTGCGAGCAATTTCGTCAGAACATTGCTGCTTGACAATAGCACCGTGCCATGGCATTGGAGCGGCCTCCGCCCACATTTCCTCGAACAGATTGCAAGCTCTGAGTTGCGGATCGTGGGTCTCTGGATTGTTCAGTATGCAAGCACCGCGCCATGGCACCAACCCATGAAAGGACCTTTCGATCGGATGCCATCAAATCCTGGGGCGTGCCAATTGACTTGGAGGCCAGAAACAAGCGGCCAATGGGCATCGGCTTGCCTCTTTCATGGCGAGCTCACCTGGTAAAACGAGCTGTGGCCCCCCATGACAGATCCTTTCATCAGGGTTCCTTGAAGGATACATCCAGCCAACTTCTTCACAAGGATTCAGATCCTCATGGATCCACTAAATTGGCTGTCACAGGTTATTAAGTTAAACACAAATGCATTCCTTAGTGACCCCGTTCATGGGGCATCCTTCATTCAGGTTGAAGCGATGGCAAATGTGATTGTACCCTCCCAAGTGGGCCTCGTGAGGAGTCCTCCTCGAACTTTTCAAAGGCTTTGAGTCAGCTCTCCAGAGCTCCCTATAGTTCACCTCTAAGCATCCCCCCACAAACAGGAAACTCACGTTGATTAAATTGGTCCAAATGGTGACGTTTAAAGCAGGGCTGGTTTGTAACCCCAAGTGAGGATTCAGGATTTTCTTCAAACAGCCCAGCCAGGAGAGGTCCAGTGCTTGAAGGATGCTCTTTCTGCACGGGGGGGGTCCAAGGTCCCAGGCATTGCGGCGCTCCCAGCATGGCATGCAGTACCTCAGCTTCAGCGCCCTTGGCAGCACTGAGCTCCAAATCGAAGATCTCCAATCCAGTTAGACACCATAAGGGCAACCACATGCATCTGGCAGGATGCGGATGGGCTTAACTCACTTGGCCATCTTTGGTTGCGAACAGGGTGATGCATCTTCTAAATGTGGCGTCTGGGTTTTGAGCAATCCAGAAACGGCCGGCCCTTGTTCTGAGGCAGTGGCCAGTAGTCAGCCACTTGGTCCACATGACCTTCATCCCGTGGCCTCATGGCAATTTTGCACTAAGCAAAAACATTTGCCGTTCTCTGACAAAACTGTGCCATCTTCATGGCTACTTTCTTACCTGAAAGGGCTTCCTTGGTATCCCACATGAGCAAAGTCGAGTATCGGCGCCAGTGGCGCATAATGTTAGATAGCGATTAGTAGAAGGGATTTATACAGAAAAAACATCTCAAAATTATTCACTCTCCTAAAAGCCAAATGGGTAGGTACTACAGAAAAAAAATCGGCCCGAAATCCCGAAAGTATGTTCCCTTCCAAGAATGGACTATTTTTGAGGGTTGAAACGTTTGAGTCCAGCCAGAAATGTCCAGAATCTCTGGATTGCTTCCTGTCCCAAACCACCAAATTCCTTATCAATCCCTTTACTAGAAGATGCACCCTGACAAATTTTCAAGGGGGTGGCACACGGAACCCCAGGAAGGCAATCATGAAGTTTGTTTAAGGGTAGGGAATTGTAAAACAAAAATGGCCAGGGCAGCCTGTCAAGAAGAAGAACCAATACTAAACCAATTCTAACCTGTAGTGAGTCAACTGAAAAGAATACTGAACTAATACTAAATCAATTCTAAACCGTAGTGAGCCAGCTCGAAGGAATACTAAACCAATACTAAACCAATTCTAAACAATACTTATTGGAAGACTACTCAGGCAGGTTCCAGTCTGACCCCCATTTTGTTTTTGGCGTTTTCGCTATTGACCCCCCCCCCAATTCGTTTGAGGGGGGGGGCCCCTTTACTAATCACTCTAGCCGGCATGATGTTGGTCAAGGGAAAAAACAAAAACAAAAAACACTCACCGAACGCTAACGTATCATCCTCAAACTGGATGTTGGACAACAATTCGGATCACCACCAAGCTGTTTATGGTTTTAAGCTCCATTTGATTTACGTGTAAGCCGACTGCGTGCCAAATATGCAAGTAGTTGCGCGAGCGGCCCAAAAATCTTTAGTGGGTGGACCTCTTTTGGTTGGGTTTGAAGGCGCGTCCAAAGGAAACACTCTCAGTTGGGTACAGGCATGCATCAAAATAGGGGCCTACGCTGTTCCTTTTGCTTCCCCGCTTTCTCCGGCCATGGCACCGAGCCTCGAAAGCCCCCCCCGACGGCCAGGAGTATGGCTTCACCTCTCTGCAAGGCCCGAGCGCTTTGCACAGTCCGCAGCGGCGCCGCCTCGCTCAGACGCATTGGCACGGCTTCCCTCAGCTCGAGGGTAGACAGGCCATGCTACTGTGACCCCATCTCTCTAGGGCTGATTCCTTGCCCATTCTTTTTAACCATCGTTCTTTCCAAAAACCGGATCTGTTCTCCCGGGGTTTCCGGAGGTTTTCTAGAAAGAAGGATCCCTGGAAAGAAAGGGAGATCAGCAACGAAGTCTGACTTGCCCAAAGGACCTGAAAGCAAAAGGAGCTCGACCAAAGATGGTGCAAAATTGAACGCACGAAAGGTTAAACGGTCGGGATTGGGCAGCTGAGAATTCAACGCCAGCACTTTCCAGGGAAACCCACTGCCTGCCGCAGAAGGTCAGCCAGCAGTCCTGGCACGGCCCACTCAATCATGGCTCAAAACAACAAACACGGTACTTTGCAAATCGGTGGATGGTTGGAGCCATGGTTGGAGCCATGGTTGGAGCCATGGTTTTCCCCAACTATCTTCCTGGCACGTCCAACTCATGGGTACCTAAAATCGGTAGATGGTTGGGGAAAACTAGAGAAAGCCCAATGTGGTTTGGCATTGGTCCGTTGGCTCGGGGAAACTCTGTCCTCGCAGTACCAGAAGTGGGTGTCCGCATCTCGGTGACCATAATCCTGTCGGTGGCGCCAGTGTTCAAGAAGCGCCCAGCCACAGCAAAGAATGGCAACAGGCACCGTCGCAAACGCCTTTGACAAGTGGCACTTGGCTGGATACGTCATGGTCCAGCACTTTTCTTGGCAGGTCTCAGCTCTTGGGTCAGGCACTTCGCCTTGCCTTGTGCTGTCTACATCTGATGCAGCTCCCAGGCATCGCCTCGTGGATGGCCCCAGCGAACAGGAAACATGGAGGTTGCTTCGGGCGGCGGAGCCCCAGGGATTTGGAGACCATTGCCCCTGCCATCTGATATCACTTTCGGCGCCAATGCAAACCAGCACCCCCCAACCACTGAGAAAGGGGATAGTACTTGGGATTTCGGACATGGGAAGAAACAGTTGTTGTGGGGCGCCGGTTCGGCCCGAGCATAACAATGATGCATGGATTTGGGGTGGTCAGCGGCCTTAAAGACTCTCAGATACATGTTGCACCTTATCAACCACGGGCCTCGTCAAGTCAAAGACAGCCGACTCAACTGAAAACACACTGACATCCATGCCAGCCAGTAAGATCCAGCAAGTAGTTTTACAAGGTGGTACAGTCTGGGCAATCCATTGGGATTTGTTCAAGGCCGCGATGGGATGCCGAAATCAATCCTCTGAAAGGGGTTTCGGCTTTGACGCGACCATGGGGTAGTTCAACATGCTCAGCTTGGGTCAAGCGGATATGGTGTCTGCTACTTGGATGTCTGACAAACTGAGTAAGAAGCATATGACCATGATTACAAGTGGGATAAAGGGGGTTGCGAGCATGTGACATGTGACCGTTTCAACCCAACTGAGCATCCAAGTAGCCTGTCATGCTACCTTCAATTAGGTACGTGTCAAAACTGGAGAGCCCTGTTAGGTCCAAGTTGGGGTTAGGGCAAAGTCAATATGGGCACAAGCAAGACAGACCTCCAGTTTGCGCAGCCAAATGAGTCAAAGTGATCTCAACTCTGATGGGCTTCAGGCCTGCAAATTGCTGATGTTCTTTTAGGTTTCATAGGGAACCTGACAAGACACGGCACTGAAACAAAGGATTTGTCAGGGAATGCGTCGCTTGGGCCCAGCCTGGGAACTACATTGGCTTGAGAAGGCCGCGCCCGCTTGAAGCTTTAGGTTGCGGCGCGAGCTTTGCAGCATTCACTGGAGCGATTTTCGCTTGGTGCCCTGTGGGAATCCCCAAGTGGCAACGAAAGGTGGGTGCAACAATCCCGTTCAACTACCATGTGCATCATGTATGCGAAATTACGTGCAAGCCAAACACAAATGGATCCATCGCATTAGCTGTGCAGGCATGTGCAAGAGCTGCATGTCTTCAGAGAACTGGATGTCTAAAGATCGGGACCCCCCAAAAATGCTTGTCCAGTCTTCCACTATATAGTCTTCCCTTTTAAACCCCTGAAACGGACCTGTACCCTCGAAACGTGCACGCAAAAAAAACAAAAACAACAACAACTGCCGGCAGCCGTGCACGCTTTTGGCATCACTGCCACGAGGGCCATGGCCAGGTCGTTGCACCTCGAGGCCCCATTTGGTGAGTGGGAACCCCATTTGCCCACAAGAAGCAAGAGTTCACATCCCCAAGCCACCAGCCCAAACCAGCAACCAAGCGCCACCTGACAACTCAGGGAACACAAACATGGATATGATCAGATTCGAGACTACGGCAGTGGTTTGAGGAATTGCCAGATTTGGGGCGCACACCTTTCCTGACGCAGAACTGGAAAACTCAAAAGTGGCTGCCAACCAAGTTGATGCTTGCTGGATAGACGGTATCGTCAAACAAAACTGCAGAACATCCACTCTGCTTTTGAGGATGCCAGCGTCCCATCCACCATTGAAACAGCCAATGAACAGTCGTGAAGGTCAGAGCATTCCAAATGAGCATCTGCACCGCTTAAATCAGCTGTCGTTGTGAATAGAGGATGTTCCTATTTGCCTCTACTAAGCTGCTGTGACTTTTGTGACGCATGTCCTCGCAAGGACGCTTAGCTGGATAAAGTATGTTAACCTGGGGATAATCAAAGCTCACCCGTGATGGAGGTACATTTGCTGGGGATCCCTTTCTTGCTGTTTGGTGATTCGCGCAGGCTGGTGCTCAAATTGGAAATCCTTAAGTTGGCGTGTCTTTTTGAGGGGATCCCAAAAATCGGCGGTTATCCTGTTGGTCCCCCTTTAAAACCACAGCAAGGGGGTACCTTCAAAAAAGACACTCACAATTGAAAACAAACCACAATTCTCAAACATGGAGCTTTCGGACCCTTTAGGTGCCTAACCAACAAATCTGAGGCTTCCGACTGCAGGTGGTTTGCCGGCCTTGCGATTCTTCGTCAGCTTGCCTGATCGCAGAGGATGAAAGTGATCGAAGTATCCGGAGTGACACATCATGGGTGTGGTGTGTGTGTGTAACCAAAAGGAAAACCACAATCTGTTGGGGCTCCCATATGTTGACACTTACCTAGAATATCATCTGACATGTGGGCAGAAAACAGAACCCAGTTGGAACAAACGCAAGTCAACCACAAAGAAATTGCCTGCGCACAACACTTGAGAGACAAACAGCTTGTCTCGTGTGCCTGGATAGTGAGTCCAGATGAGTCCAGATTCGGTTGCAAAACTCCTCGCGTGGAAGTGCGTGGCGTCACCTTTATATCACATCGGCCCCGCCCGCCACTGGGGCGAAAATCCTGAGTCGGAGCCTGGAAGATCGCCCCAACTGGATTTTGGGGAAAATTGAAATGGCCCAACAGGCAACTGGCAACTGCATCAATTCAAAGAGGGCGTGGAAAGCTCGTCAATGCCTGCTGATTCTGGGGCCACAGAAGCGAGTCATGGAGTTCTTGAGAGTTGCTGGTAGCTGTTGCCCAAACTGTCTGCTGGGCATGCTGCATCATCTATTTTTCAGGCCCCGCCTAGGCCGACCTGGGAGCAAAGGGAACAGGCCCCCCGAAGCCGCGGAAGTTTGAATCGTGACAGGCCAAGTGCAAGTATCAGCCCGATCGTGCTGGTTCCCAGAAGTTGAACACCTGCAAAGCGAGGAGCACAGATGTTGTCAGCGCAGATTGAAAAAAAAACTGCTGCGCTAACTCCTTCTTGCAAATGAGTAAATCAGAAGGACCCCTCAAATGGGGCAAGCGTCAGAACAACGCGCCAAGCGTGAGGACCGATTGCAAGGTCAACCCTAGCGCCACCTAAGCTGCCGGACTGCGAGGTCGGCTGCGTCCGCGCCTGCAAAGTGCGCAACTTGCCGTAAAAAACCAACAACCATTGTACACATGTGCGTTGTCCGCCGTGTCTGCGCATGCCATTCTAAAGCCCTCGGCAAAAAGCAACCACAGCCCCTCTTCCTGAAAAAGGAAGCCAACCTGATCTAACCGCCAAGCCGCAGCCTCGGGCGAGGATAGTACGAGACCGTTGCTGCAGCTTCCGCCTGGGGCTGTCCGCTGACGAAAGCAATTGGCCCCTGCTTCCAAGATCTCCTTTTTTCAGGGTGGGTGTCCATTGCCTGATGCCGAAAGGAGGTTGGCACTAGCACATGGAGCCCATTTGCAAAGGCCAAGCTTCCCGCATCCCCTTTGCTCACTTCAAGCTGAGCACCCTGCAGTGGGCTTTGGCCTCACCTGCCATTGACCACACCGGACTCTGAGCGCCGCTGCCTGCGCGCCAGTCGTCGCATTTTGCTTCTCGCCAGGCGCGTCTGGCCGCAGTCCGCTCACTTGGTCGGCCTCAGGCTCAAACTCGTCATGCGCTGCACGCTCTCCATTTCGCAATGCACGGCAAGCGCAACTTCGAAAAACCGCCCCATACCGACATGCGCAACAGTTCGGCGAATGAACAGCCCACAGAATACCTTAGTCACACTAAGGGCCGTAAGGGCAAGTTGCCACCATGCCTCAAAACCCTGTGAATGCAAAACGCATGCTGCGCATGCAACGCGGATAGATTCTCAATGTCACTCAGCCGGAAATCTACATTGGGTGACCCAAATGGGTTCGAACAGCTTCCTTTCGGATGCTATATGCACGCACGTGACTGAACCCGATGTTTACAACTCCAGGTGACTTGGCAGGCCCCCTGACTCTCCGCCTTATGGAGAATGGAACTCGTCTTCTGGGCTTGGACATTGCTCCGTTAAGTCTGCAAGTCATCCCTCCAAACGCCACCCGCGCGGGTTGCCCGGGCCCTTTTGAGTGACATCATTTCCGAAAAGAAATTCCCCCAAAGTAACTTTCCCGAACAAATTTTCATGGATGTCCCCAACTTCAAGTGGGCACGTGCCAGAGCAATCGACCAGACTGACCTGACTCTCACTAAAGCAAAGGCTTGGAGGGACCCAAGACACCACTTTCTCCTGTCAAAGCAGGCCGCCTCCTGCGCCTCTCGATGGGTGCGGGAGATTTGCTTGCCAGTGGCGCAACATTTGCTGCCCCACCTTTTTGGGGCCAGGGGCCCTGTTCTGAAGGCCCTTGAAAAGGCCGCGATCTCCTTGTAGAAAAGCAATTCAGGCAGGGCTCGCAATGAATTGGGCAAATCTGCTGAGGCAAATGCAGTGGGCATTCCCACTCTCTGAGCTGGCTGTTTCACAGCCGCGTGAGACTCGGCGCAAAGCCTCTCTACCGGGCCAAGGGGCCCGTGAAAGGGACCGAAGCTTTGGGTTCGTATGCATGGGCCAACCAGGAAAAGAAGTGCGGAAGGGGCACCAGATACATGTGCAACAAACGGAGTTTTCGATTCGACCAGGAAAATGGGCTCTCTCACAGCTCGATGCAGGAAATGTCCTCAGAATGGAGCGATGCCGCTTCCAACTTAAGGTCCAGTTGTCCCCAAACAAATCAAGGAAAACAACTACAACTATAAACAGCTGCCATGGCCATTTCTACAAACCACAAGGGAACCATGAACAAAGATTCAGTATCTAGACTTGCTTGGAGTGAGTTATTGCGTGGCGGCAATGCGTCCGGAAACAGCCACTCGAACCTCAGTGACTGGCCACCGATTGTCCCCTACAGCAATGCTGGGCACAAATGCCAGCCGAAACCTCAAACATGCGGCCTACAATCCAAACGGCAACATCTCAAAAGGCCAACCCAAAACCCCACCGCTGTCGTGCCGGGCAGCATTTCGAAATGTGTTCGCCCTGGGCCGCGTTGGAGGGTCGAAGATGTCGAACCCTCCTGCACGAGCAAACGCACCAGCACACAGAGCTTCTCACCACTAGCGCACTTCATGGCCGGCTGTATAGCTACTTATGGGAACCCCCAGGTTCAGCAGTCGTGTTCACTGCCATCCTGATGCAGGTGAACAACACCCAAAGTAAATTAGCAAGACTCGAGCCAGCCAGTGTGCTCCAGCACACATGCGTCAGATCCACAAGCTGGTGGGTCAACCTAAGGGCTCCAAAGTCCAGGCATTTCGATACCCCCCATGGCAAACATGTGGCCTTTCTTTCCACTGCCACAAACGGGAACATGGCGAAGGGCCTCTTTGGGGTACGTACGCCTAAATCTCGACAACTTTGTCTAAGCGCTGCGCACTTCCATTGGGCCTCAGTTGATATCCTGGTCCCTAAGTTGCCGAAGAAGTCATCAGGGGATTGGTACAAGTTCATTCGTTTCACACCTGGCCCCTGCTTTCCACCCCAAACCTGCTGCCCAATTCCACTTTACCTCTTAGCTTATTCGATCAACAGATCGGTTGAGCTCGGGTCCCCAAACCCATGGGAAGGTAGCCTTTGGGTTGGGCACCATGGCCCCACGCCCGCACGGCTTCCTGGACCTTCGAGAGTGGAGGCCCTCAGCCGAGGGATAACGTCCTCGCTCTCCACTTCCAAGTGATCCGGGTTGATCTGAGCCACGGTTTCCACTTGGTGTGTGATGTTTGAGCGCGTTGTTTTTCTCCCATGGGCGGTGATGTTTGAATCCGGGACTGTGTGTGTGTGTGTGTGTTTTCCCGTGGCCGGTGATGATTGAATCAGGGGAAAGTTGGGACCACTGACCGAAAGTGAGGCTTGGGTTTTGCATGTTTTTGCGCCCCCTTGGGGGCTCTCCTTCTTCCGGGGAACTGACGTCGCGGGTGGAAACATCTTGAACCCACCACGAAGGTGTGATTGCATGCTGACGCGTCCCAATGGACAGGGAAACGAAACAATCCAGTCATTTAAGGAATTTGAGTCTCAGCCTCGCATGTGCAGGCACCACAGCTTTTGGCGTCACACATGGGCATGGCTGCTGTTTAGAGGCGTCCCCCCACATGCAAATGTCACTGGTGCAACCCCAAAATGCCAGTGTTGGTGATTGACCTGCCCCCCCCCCCTCCCCCCCCCCTCAAGCCTCTACGGAGAGCGCTGGCAGCCGCACTGGGGGTCGCCAGGGCGAGAATCGAAAGAAATCGTTGTCGATCATCCTGGCATCATTTCCACCCTCGCGAGTTGGTATTTCCAGGGAAACTTGTTCGCAGCCCTCTCTGGGCTGATGTTCCGGGATGCCCGCTCAAAACCGAACATGAAAGATGCCGCATGGGCAAACAACCGGGCGAGCGTTGGCGTTCGGACAAGGATCCCGAGCAGTTTGATTGGCTCATGTTCGAGGCCTCCGAACGCCGTTGACGGGCTCAAAAGAAACATTTCTCAACTCCTAGGCTTTTGCTCCTGCCCTGGTCCTAAAGAGACACCTTCCCATCGTCACAATGGCCCCGGTTCATTCCGTCCTCTGGAAAGGCTTGAGGTCACAAACCGAGAGCGCCGCAATGTCCTGTGCGGCAGCGAGCCATGAGGTCTTCACCCATAGGGACCTGGAAATACTTTCGGGGGAAAAAAACAACAACATGCCTTTCCAACGTGGCACTTGCCAGCCTTGTGTTTGCCAGGCTCAAATAACTCAGCAGGACTGCAATGCTTGGAAGGGCCTTGCTTCATGTGCCAGATTTTGGCTGAAGTCAATCGATGCCATTGGATGGTCCAGGGCCATCCCGGTCCTGTGCAGACACTGTCCTGCTGCCCAAGACCTGTGCTGTGTTGGCGCGGTGCATGATGTGCACGCACAGGCCCTCGTTGTCCTTCGCTTTCGGTCGCTTGTGGGGGTGGGCATATACCAAACAGGAGACGCAGCAGGTCAACTGTTGAATCCATTCGAAAGGGTCATACGGCTTGGTTCACCCGTGTAGAGCGCCATTGCAAAGCCCATTTAATTCGGCCGCTCTGAACCGACCCATGCGGCCCCTCTTGCAAAAATTGGCCACGCTCAACCTGTACTAGGCAACGGCAAATCTGCACAAGGCATCAACGCTGCCCACAGCCCAGGGTCCCATATACTAGCAGCCTTGCGCAGGCAGGCCATTAGACCAACACACAGCCGAGTCCAATCTTTGTGTATCAACGGCATTAAAGCTAAAAATCATCTTCGATTTTTACAGATTTTATCCATATTCCCAAATTTGCTGGAGAGAGGGGCCCTGTACAAATCCTTCCACTAAAGATCTCTCGCGCAGAGAGCTGCTGTCTTCCCTGTAATGGCAGAACTGTCTCTTGGCACCTGGGCAGGGGCTCTTTGAGGTTCCTTTCTTTTCTTCCATGGGTTTTGAAAAGGATGCATCCGAAAACCACCTGCTTTGCCAGCGGATCCAAGTGAGCTGGCACTTGGGTGATGCTCTAACCCCCCAGCGCCAGAATCCCAAAAAGGAGACCCTGGTGAGCGGCGGGGGCTTCGGGGATACAAGTTTGGGCCGACTGCACTCTGCCAGACTAACATGGAAGCTCCCCCAATTGGCCTCTGTAAATGGAACCAAGTCTTCTAAAGGGGTCCCTTTGGAATTCACCCTCTTGAGATCCAAATCCGGCCCATCCGGGCCTTGTAGAGGAGCACTTTGTCCGTGCCATAAATGTCCCTGAGCTTCAAGAAGAAGGGCGCGTCCTCGGGTGATGCCTTTTTTTAGTGTGGCTGAATAGAAAGGGGGCCCCACTTGGTGAACTCCCTTTGGAATTCCGAAAGAAACAACAAGGCAACACATACCGTCGACAAAGACACGCGGGCCATTCAGTGGACCTCCAGCTGGGATGGATGAGCCTAGATTTGAATACTGGGATCAACCACCTACCGATTGTTACATCCAATGACTATGTTGTCACTTTAAAAGCGTGTTTTTAGAACTAAAAACCTTGTATTTTCCACCATGGTCCTCCGCGAAGCCCACGTTGGGATAACTGAACATCAACGACGGCTGCCGGCGATGAGAGTAGCCTCAGCCAAGTGGATATCCGCGGGCAAAAAACTATTGGCGCCCGTTTCTTTTTGGTTCATTTGTGAAGGGAAGGCAAGTGTGCCAAAAATGCCAGACTGGGCACCTCTTCCAAACATAGAAGCAACACCAGCCGTGGCAAACATAAAAACACGGCCCCTGCGTGTTGGGATTTCGGTTTGCGTCAAACCCTTACAAAAAGTTGAAGGCAACAGGGGCGATTCGAATCGGTTGGGTAGCTAAACCCGTAGCCGTACAGAATCTCGTCCAACTCCGCTTGGTCGTCCGCCCACTCGTCCCAGCTCTCAGGGTCCTAAGTGGGAATTGGGGGGCTCGAGCAGGAGGTGCAAGGGGTGGAGTCAGGGCAGAGGCTTCTCAAAAGTGAAACAAGGTCCACTTGTGGATGTCCTGGACACTTTTCTTTGAACTTGTGGGGGGTTCTGTAATTAATGCAAAGCAAACTAGGCCATGATGATAGGAGCAGATCGCGAGTATGTTTTGAGCTCTGTTTATCACAGTCACAAGCCCAAACCTCAAACAAACAAAAAAACTAGTACAGGATGAGTTGTTTTAAACTAGTTCCAGCTTTTTTGCTCGCCCCGGCTCAGCACAAGGCCACCCATCATGTCATGTGCCTCTAAACAAGTTAGCTGCACTCTTAGGTTGCGGGCAACAGGGGGACCTGTCCTGGGCCAGGCTGGGGGTCGGGGTTGGCCGCATCCCGCATCCCCAGAATCACCAGCTTCGCTCGGAAGGCAGTTGAGAGTAAGCATGGCTCAGCAAAGGCCTGATATCCTGGATGCGGTTAAGTGGGTTTAAGGTTGACTTTGGGCCGCTGATTTGTGCTGTGGGGCAAAAAACCATTCAGCAACGACTCCGCAAACAACACTAAAACCACTGCAAAAACGAGCCGCACACCTAGCGCAAATCAGCTCCAAGCCAAACCGACCCAACGTCAACCCTAACCAACCCCACAACAGCCTGAACCCCGCAGCCCTGGCCGGGCCACTAAAAACAAAGAGAAAACGGTTCCCTGGTACCTGCACTTGTGTCTGTAGCATTCATGGAATGGATAACATCCTGATGGCTCTATGGAAGCCTTCTATCGAGCTAGGGGCAGGTTCCAACTTTCAGGGCTGCGTCGCAACGTCTCAACTCTTGAATTCGGCTTACAACCGATTGAAAAGTGATGCACTCTCACTAAAGAGGGACAGGGATTGATCCCATTACCTGGGCTTGCCTTGCTCCGGACTTGTTTGGTTGCTGTTCCGAGGGTCCGAGAAGGTGCACACCCCCTTTCCAGTGTAGTAGTTGTACCACGCCGAGAGGGTCACTCCCACCAGGCGCTCCCTTTGCATCAGCCCCACCATCTTCTCCACGTAGCCGGGGGCGTACAAATCGTCGTCGTCAAAGTTCACAATGAACTCCCCAGTGGCCATGTGCAAAGTCATGTTCCGCTTCAGCCCCACCTGTTAGGTGCTGAAGCGCGTCACTAGTGAGTCCATGTGCCCGATGCTCCAACAAGCAAAGGAAGTGCAAATGCGAGCTGATAGCAACATGAGCATTGCAGAAACCAAGCGGGTGTTGCCTTGCTCAGAACCTGCGTATCCCATTTTTGGACTGAAACTGCAAACTCCTTCTATTTCCGAATGCCAGCAAGGAAGTCAATCAGACTACAAACTTCACAGACCACGCTTCGTCCTAAGTCTCCCGCTGTGAAGTCCTTTCCAGGTTGTACCTTTATGGTGATGTGCACCACGCGCTCATCAACCCTCATTTTCTTCTGCAAGTACTCCGACGGAGCGTCCTCATAGGTCTCAATGACGATCAGTTCCTAGTCCAAACGTAGGCCCGCAGGATTCTTCTTTTGCCGTTTCTTTTGTCAGGACCGTTGGGTTGGGAACCTCACATTGCACGCTTACACGAATTCTCGCATGGTCATGACCATTGGTTTTAGCGTGAGCCACTCAGCCACAACTCCATGCCAAGTAATTACTGAGGCCCTCTGAACACCCAAAGAAGCACAATGACACGGGACCGCGTGAACGGCGATCCACCCGAGGCTCTTGTGCCGGAGGTGACTACATCACTGGAGTGTGGAGCGGCCCATTGATTTGCCTGCCCCTTGTGCTTTCAGAAGTTATACGTTCTTAGCATCAGTTGGTTGGCTTGGTTGGCAGCATTTTCGGCTTGGATTTGGAGTGTTGCAGATGTGGACGGACATCAAGTTAAGCACCTTCCAAACACTGTGTCTCGAGCGTGCAGTGTGGTGGCTGATACATGGTCTTTACAATAAGCACATGGATAGCTAGCATGTCTTTTGGAACAAGTGGGATGCTCTGTGGAGAACGAAATCCGCTAGTTGAGAGGCGGTTTATCCCAGTGCTCATAGGGTTTCATCCATCTCGAGTGGTGCCTGGCGTGGACTTCGTCGATGCAAATCGCTTGTTGCAGCATTGGTTCAAGAGATTGCTCTGAGTATTCCGCTGGTTTGTGTTCCACACGGTTTTCAAGCCACGGCAATGTCCAGCCGCAATCTTTCGCACCTTGGCAAGCCGAAAAGAGGCCATCCAAAGCAACAACCTATACACTGTTGGATGCATGTTTCCTTTGCAGCTTGCAACTGGAAGGTTGGCATGCAAAAAGCATCAAACGCTGTTGGATGTTCCGTGTGAGTTGCTATCAATGGGAGGCCTCTTCAACCACAAAGCCAAGCTGGACCGGAATCCGATTCCCCGTTTCGCAAAAGCACATTGGAGACGAGTCAGGGGACCCGCGAAGGAGCCTTCATCAGGTCGCGGCTTTTTGCACAACTATTTTTTTGGTTTTGTCCGAAAGTAATTTATCAGGCATCGTACACATCATCCGTCACCCATGGTTGCAAATTCTAGTACCGGACGAAAGGAAAGCAGAACCGAACGAAGTGAAGGGCACAGGCCACTTTGCGGCGATCAGTTTCTGACTAAATTGTACCCCAAGGCTCTCAAACAATCAAGGGAGAGTAAGGGAGAGATTCCGAATGGCTAATGTCCTTTTGCTGTATCAGGCTCCGCGAATTCAGATTCTCATTTTGCAAGTCCGGAAATGGCCAGACTTCCCATGTGCGCTACTCGACATTTGCTGTTCCCTCCAGGCACGGGTCAATTTGTGAGGCCTGGTTTTGGGGGAAAAATGGCGTTGACTCCGTGCACTTCCACAGCGGTCCTTGTCGGGGTACTTCTGGGCGTCGAAGCAGCGGTAGAGGTTTTCGTGGTAGTGCCGGCGGTTGGACATCGAGGGTGCCACGATGGAGACGCGGCCTGGACGATCCCTCCCAAGATGTCAGCTTCCCTACTTGGTGGCTTGAGTGGGTTGCTTGGTGGTCAAAAGGTGATTTCCCATTTACCCTCTAAAAGAACTAGTAAATCCAATCACCACACGTACCACTCGTAAACAACAGGAAAACTGGCTCCAATGAATCAATTCATCCCAACAGTGTGTATACACATGTGCAACAACATATGTACAAAATAATGAGACCAACAGATCAAACAGTTCATTGATAATTGGATGAAACCATCAATACATAAACAATCATAAATTACTTGGGTCCCAAAAGATACCAATGCCGCATTTCGCTAGCAGTACTTTGGCCCGTTGAGCTGGGAAACAAGCAGCGAGGCTTCAAGGCAGCGCAAGCTTCTTGCGCAGCTGAGACGCATTTGTCTCCCAGGAGGGTGCAAAAAGTCCCCCCCCAAAAAAAAAATAAATAAAAAATAATATAATAAAAAAAAAGATATCGAACAAACCGAACAAAACCACTTAAAGCAAATAAAACACGCATCGAGCAGTAGGAAGATCTGGCAGCTTCAGCTCTGTCCCGAACCAGGTTAGTTCGGTAGTTTGCGTGCTTCGCATTTGCTGTTGTGCTTTGTGCTTCGGCTTCTCAGTTCTGGAAACATGTCCTTGGGCGGGGTGGCTTATGGACATCATCTGACTCCTGCGCAACTAGACACACACACACACGGGATTTCTATGATTTATGGAATGTTCAGTGCAGCAACTAAGAAGAAGCTGAGATCAACGGTGTAGACATTTGAGTACATTCAATGGGGCACATATCCGATTTTGGCAAGGCTTCAAGGTTTGCTATGAAGACAATATCTGCACTTCTTTTCCAGGCAGAAGCGAAGATCTTTGCTGGTATTCAGGCTTGCTGTCCCTGCATGTGCATTAACAATTCAACATGCTTCAAAGATTTAAATCATTTCCGGATTGAAGATTGAAGATTCTCAGGAATCTAGTATTCGCTGTTAAGCGCCTCTACGAGTTCTGGATTGAAGATTGAAGATTGATGATTCACAGGACTCAAGCTTTGCCACTGAAGGAAGTCAAAATGATCCTCAGGCCGAAAAGGACAAAGGATATGATATGGGAGATAATTGCTATTGCGCACCACAGACCTCTGTTCAGAACTGAAACAGAACAACAACGCAAAAACAAAAAAAACAGAGCGAAGACCGCCGAAAAGCAAAGAAAAGCTGGTTCTGGACAGACATCAAGCTGCCAGACCTTTCTCCTGGGAGATGTGTTTTCAGCTCTGGACAGGGGTTGGATTGCGGATACTTCTCCTAGGAGACAATTGCATCTCAGCTGCAGGGGGTGGGCAAGGGGGCTGAAGTATATACACCAAGGTTCCAATTGGTCATTCCATCCCATACATATGTACGTGTATACATGTATATGTCTGTTTGTTCAACTAGCTGTGTACAACCGAACAACAAGTAAGGTGTGCCCCAATACATCGATACAACAATCATACAACAAACATAAATGACTCAATAAATGAAGCACTAAATAGCACGACAAACAGCGAAATCGATCAATCAATCAATCAATCAATCAATCAATCAATCAATCAATCAATCAATCAATCAATCAATCAATCAACCAACCACCCACCCACCAACCAACCAACCAGTCAGTCAATTAGTCAGCCAGTCAGTGAGTCAGTGAATATCAGTGATTCAACCAAGAGATCAATCAAGGAAAATAAAATCAAATAAATCCATTAACCAATCAAACAAAACTAAACCAAATCAATCAATCACTCAGTCAGCCAAACAACCAACTCAATGACACTACATTGACAAACAACCAACACCATGCATGCATGAAAGAAGCGGTAGTTTCATTGATAATGGAAGGAAGGAAGGAAGGAAGGAAGGAAGGAAGGAAGGAAGGAAGGAAGGAAGGAAGGAAGGAAGGAAGGAGGGAGGGAAGGAAGGAAGGAACAAAGGAACAGAGGAACAAAGGAACAGAGGAACAGAGGAACAAAGGAACAAAAGGGAACAAAGGCACAAAAGGAACACAGGAAACAAGGAACAAGCTCACCATTCTGTGTATAAACAAAACCAAAACAAAAACACCTCTTGCATAACACAGCCCCCCCAAGAACCGCCTGAATTTGCCGCCCTCTTCGGCGTCTTCTTCCCAACCGGCACGCCTGGGACCTCGAAGTTCACGCCAGTGCCGCCCACCAGAACTCCACCAGGCAAGCGCCGCATCTGGGCCATCTCCGTGGGGTGGTAAGCCTCGCAGCGGAAGGAGGGGTGGAGGTGGGTGGGTGGAGGTTGCAGGGGGTTGAGAGTGGGAATTGGAAGTTTGGATTTTGATTTGGATGGTGGGGTTGGAGGTTGCTGGAGGGGGGTTGGAGGTTGGGTGGACTTGGATTTGGATGGTTGGGATGAAGGGGGTTGGGGGTGGGAGGGCAAAACGAACCTTCAGCCACAGGTGCGCTCATGTGAACCATTCACAACTCTGGTTCCATCTGTGAACTCACCTAGAAATCAGAAATCCCCAAATCCCAGTTGTGCCCCGAAAGGAAGAAGAGAACCATTTCTTCTGAGGCTGACGATTTTTGGTGGGGAAGCCACCAAACTACTCGCACGGCCTGGAAACCAAACATTTCATCCAACGGCCCAGTTGCCACCAGCGACCCGAAAGGTAGAGTAACGGGCAACTTTCTGGGGTGTCCATTTTGCTTGGGGAACCCACCAACGCAAATGTGTTTTTTTTGGTCGGGTGCCGCTGAACGGGTTCAGATCTTTGAGCCCACCCTCTCCGGCAGATTTACACGGAACGCCAAATACCATGATTTCGCGAGGAATCTCCTTTTGTTTAGAGACCGCCCTGTTTTGAGGGCTACCCTTCTTTGGGTCTTCTTGTTCAAAATGACGGGGGTCCCAAATTAATCCTAATTCGTAGCCCCTAGCGGAAGACCACTATGACAAGGGGAAAACTACCATCTGCCATAAGAATAAACGATTGATGTTGAACAGCCTAGCTCAGTACTGACCTCGGATTAAGCGTTGAGGGGTTGTTTCCTACCATTGTTTAATGGGACATCCCACCCGTGTTCATCGACCAAAGGCGTTTCTAACCCCTGGTTTTCCACCCAGTTGTCCAGTGACAATCAAAATCAACGGAAGCCGTTTGGCTGACCATCTCGAATAAGGGACCCAGCAGATGCAGACAACTTGGATCTAAGAGGTCCAAGACGTTGTCACTTGGCACATCCCAAAAGAAAGGAAGTAAGCTTTTTGTTACCACCAACATGGCCTTTCCGAAAAGTATGAAGTTCAGAAGCTTGGGAAGTGAACCGTTGAATATCAGTACGCCCCCCCCCCCCCGGCCCCGCCCCCCCCAACAAGAGAAAGCCGATTCAGGTGAGAAGCCCCGCTGCTCATCTCATAGAGATCTCTCTCCAACTGGGTCCACTGAACGGAATCCTGGCGAATGTGGTACCTCTTGCTGGGAGTCTTGGCTTTCTGTGGCGTTCCGGTGGAGTTGACCTTGGGCTTGTGGCTCAGAGGGCTGGAGGACACCTGCACCTGCTCCTTGGGTGAATCGCCCTTCTCCTTCTCCTCCAGGGAGCCCGTCACGCTGGCGATGGACAGGCCGTGCCCCATGCCCAGGCTGGGGGCGGTGGACTTGGGCACCGGGATGCTGGGCACTGAGGTGCCGGGCATGGTGAAGGCTGTGGGTGTGGTAATGCTGGTGGCACTGGGCATGGTGAAGGCTGTGGGTGTGGGAATGCTGGTGGGCGTGGGCAACACGGGGCTGGCGCTGGGGAGGGATGAGGTTGGCGAGCTTTGAGGCATCGCCGTGGGGGATGTCATGGCAGGTCTCACCTGAATCGGGCCATCGCGCTTTACGCAGGCTTGCGGCGGCAGCCACATAGACTTTGGCACAGGCGAGGGGCCAGTCACATGGCGTACTATGTAAGTACCGGGGCGGGGGGCTGCGCTGCTGGGTGCAGCAAAGGACGCACTGGGCGCAGCAACAGGGCCGGCGTGGGCGACAACTCGTCCCACAGGCGGGGGTTGCGACACCCGTGCTGTCCGTGCCGGTGCTATTTGAACTGAACCTGGCCCCGGCATGTTGTGGCTGTTCACGTACCCATTCACGCGCATGGGCATCTGGGGCATCTGGGGCATCTGCATGGAGCCACCCCTTGGTTGACAAGCCATAGCCTGATCCACTGCCGTCTGCGTGCACATGGTATGAAAAGTGCCACCTGCCGAGTTGCGCTGGCCAAACGCCCGAGTTGCAAGCTGCGGGCATTGCATTCGTAGCCGCCATTGGCGGCTCGAGCAAGGGAAAGCTCGACACAGGGAATGACACAGCCCAAGCCCAAGCACGTATGGATGCCCCGATGTACCACACACGACACCCAACTATATCATGAAAGGGTAAATGAATAGTATGAATGTGTATATATATATATATATAAATGTATGAAGGCCAAAGGTTGTGGGGTTCTGCCAATGAGAGGCTATCCACACAAGGCACCGCTCTTCCACATGACAAACCACTCAAATTCCCAATGAACATATTGGCGATCTCCACGTGCATGCCGGTGACCTGACACAATCTGGAAAAAGGCCCCCACGAATGTGTCCGCGTCTTAAATATGCGATTTGCCCATCGTTGGTTTCAACTGCAAGGCGGATAACCACTTGGCGTCGATTTTGAGGCGGCCAGCTCTCCCAATGCATGGATAGTCGCCTGTCAGTTGGCACTCTGGTCGGACCCCTGTACAAGTGGACCCCAATTAGCCCCATCTGCAGGGCCAACGCTCGGCCGAAGGGGGATCTTTGCCACCCTTCATTGCCCTGAGAGGACGGGCACCAGCACCACCAGAAGCGTCAACGCCAGAATGACAAGAATACCCAGTGGAAAGGGAGCTTTGTCCTGGGCCGGAAGCACCACATCGCGGACATTTCGGACACGTCTTGATGCGCATGGCAAGTCTGGAGTGGCAATCACCCCTGCACATAGGTTACCTTGGAATCAGGCTTGCGCAGTGCTGACGAGATTCTGGTTGGATTTCAAGCAGCCACTTCTCATCGTCATCGGCTGGCCTTGCCAAACTACTTTTTGAATCAAGGTGTTTACCTCTGCTTCAGCATGCTCAATGACTCCCTGTTTAGACAAATTCAGCCTGTATCCCAGGATTGCTCAAGCAAGTATTGTTTTGGTTCACATACACTCATGTTCATCAATAGGTGAAAGATGTTAAAGCATAATTATGTCTTGCCCCTTGTTTGAACCAAGTTAGTTTCCCTACGGCCCCGGGTGGCTTGCGATGCACCGCGGCACTCAGAACAAAGGACCTGTGGCCAAATCTGATGTCAAATGACAATTCCGGGTCAGATTGGTTTGGAGCTTAGGTATAGTGCCTTGCTTGGTTTCGAAAGGAACCAGGGTTCAATCCCGGAACCACCAGTCCAAACCATCGATGAAGTGGCAACTGGTATCATACCATAGCGCGATACTCCCTCGATGTCGCTCTTCGTACTATCCTAAGCCTGGTCATTCTAAGGAAACACGCGTTTGAGACAACAAGCAAAAAGGCAAGAAAGGTTCCACTTGACGCAACCGGCTCAACCGGCTGAGCCCCTCCAGTCCCCACTGGCAGGTGGCTGTGCAGCCAGAAGCCGGTGGTGATGATTCAGAAATCTCAGGCCGCTGCTCGGGCCTCGGCGTCCGAGAAAAGTTAGATTCGGAGTCCACGCACCATGCCATGCATGCCATGGCTGCCATGGGCGTATAATGTCTTGAGGGTACTTGTACCCTTGGTGCCCCAAGAAGCCAACAAGAAAGAGGACAGTGCTCAGTTTGAAGGTGTGCCAGTCCGTTCATTCTGGAGGGCGAGCGCAAAAACTATGAATTCCCGGAAAGTGTGGGACGCGGCCAACGCCGATGCCGTTTGCCCATGGGAGATATTTTGTGATTGGGTTCCCAAATGTTCCTGACTGAGAAGGTGCCGTCCATGCATTGTTATCCTGCTCCCACAGCAGACTTGTTAGAGCAAACGCATGCAGCCATCCAAAACAAGAGGAGGCAATTTCAGGGGTCCCATGGGTAACGAGCCACAAGGACAGCTTTGACAAGTTCAAACCTTCGACCCTGGAGGGATGGCCAAGAACAAATGTGACACGAATCTTCCGAGTTTGGCACGGTTTCTTGGGCTAGCGGCTTGCTGAAACTTCCCGAAAAGCCCAGACAGGCGGCTGTGCCGCACGATGGTGGCGCCCCAGTAGCCTCGGCGGGAAAAGAATGGGACACCGACCCCAAGGAACACACCGGCGCAAATTGGGTGACCCTAAATGGGTTCCAAATAATTTCAAGTGGGTTCTAGAATGCTAGGGCAAGCGATCAAAACCCGTTTGTGCGTGCCTGCTTGGGTGGTCTGGGAAGGAGGAAAAGGGACAAAGAAGTGGGAAACAAACGTGGCGGATGCCACACCCCAGCCCCAAAAAAAAACTCGTCAAATGAAATGGTGGCCCCCCTGCCCAAAAATTCGGAAAAAAGGCGGCGGACCACCAACGGCTGTAAAAGAAACAGCCCTAGGAAACCAAAAACAACAACACCTCCTGACCCCCAACCCAAATCGAAACACGTGGACCCTTCGACCTCATCCTAGAACCGAGTGTTGCTAAACTTTAAACAGGGGTCTGGAAATTAAGAAGTCCATCAGCCCTTGTTGCTTCCTTCGGGGCAGATGTTGTACTTGTTTTGCCCCACACTCATGGGCTGAGCGTTGGTCATATTTACTGAATAGGGCAGCTGTTGCAGCCTAACAGTGACTAACTGTGACATACAGCGACTAATGGTCATGTCTCCCGGGCCATCCATAACCCACTCAAATGCACTGAAACCGAAGGTTTACCCCGTTTCTACCAAAGCCATTCGGCTAAGTTGAATCATAACCAACCAAACCCTACTCAAACTGGTGGTTTGCCAGGCCACAGAAACCGACTGACAACGGAGTGTATTCGTAACCCACTAGAACCCGCTGACGCCGGAGCCTTACCCCGTTTTACATGGCTGTGGCTCAAAAAAAGACCTGTACCAAAATGGAACCGTCTGTCAGTGGAAACATGGACCCAAACACCTGCGGTTTGCCCCTCCGGTAAAAAAAATGAGCCACACCCTCCGCTTTCCGAGGGGCTGAAGGCGGAGTGGGAGCAGCGCAAGGAAGGACGCTGCTTCTTGGCCTCCCCAGTGCACCGCTGCAGGCAGGATTCCTCGAGCTCCTTGACCTCAGGTCTGCCCCGGGGCGGAGGGGCATTTCACCCAACCAAGAGGCGGAGTAGCACAGAAATCGGAAGATTGTACACAGGAAATGATTGGGCCAGGATGGGGGGTCCATCTGCGAACTGATTGTTGCTCATTATTACTCAAGGCCATTTCTGGGTAGGGTTGCTGAAAAAAGACCCTTAAAATCGCTGCCTCTCCCGAAAAGGAGGGGGCCCGTTTGAGAACCCCATGTATGGGAGGATGAATGCTGGCATAACCTCCGCACCTCTGGAAAAGTCCTTGAACTTGCTGGTTCCGCAATGACCCCAACCAAAACCGTCCCTTGATTTCCCTTCAGGAGATCCCCAGTAGAGGCGGGAAAAGTCCGAATGGGAGCGGGGATGACGCAACGTCCCCCCCCACGTATCCGATGCTTTAAGATGGCACAATCCCCGGCTGATGTAGAGTCAATCAGTATTTTGAAACATCTCTCCCCTGGGTGTACTTGCTTTGTTCTTCGGGTAGTTGGTCAGCTTCGTTTACAGGCAACTTTCAATCGCATGACGACGCGAGCACCACGAGGTACAAGCAGGAACCCTGTCATTGAACACGCCACCCCAAGAGGTCTTTGACCTGACTGTAGCTCGAATATAACCAGCGCTGGCTACATCCCATGGCCCACAACGCGTTCCGGGGTTCTGTGCCGCTGCTCACCTCCAATTGGGGGCTGTACGGTGGAAAGGCGCAGACCTGGGGCTCCAAGACATGAAGACAATCACAATTCTATCTGGTGGGTAAAAATGGGTACATAGGTACACACAATGGAACCTGGGTAACGAACACAAGGACCAAGACCTGCGGGTAATTTCGACCCAGACTCAACTCGCTGATTCCAAGCCAACCGGTGAAAAGACACATCCAGGTTCCAAAGCTTCCAAGTTGAGTGCCGAAGACAGGGATCCATCGTCCGCTGAAGCACTCCCCATCTCCAGGCCTCCCCTTCTCAGATCAAACATGGCTCAACCACCAATTGAAAAGACACATTCCATTTGAGGGGAGCTTCCCTTTGGCTTCGAGGTAAGACAAGAACATGTCCTTCGTCAGAGTTGCACCCCCAACCACTGCTTGTGGGACAGTACTTGGGGACTTTGGACATGGGGCAAGAACAGTTGTTGGGAGATGAAAGACGCCCCCCAACGTCGAAGAACGGCGAACCGGGCTTTCCACTCGAAAAAAAAGCGCCGAAACGGTTTCGGCCATGATGCGGAGACGGTGAGAGCCAGGTGGTGGTGATCTAAGGGCGTGCCGACCTCCATCAGCCACCGCCTGCGATTTGGGTCCTTTTTGTTTGCTGGATACCCTGTTTGGGTTGGTTGTAGAGGAAACCAAAAGGAATACCACTAATTTTGACACAACCCGATTTGTGTCTAGGGGACGTGCTCCGAAAACGGCAGGGCCCCGTGTATGGCCATTCCAGCAATCACAATCCTGCTGAGTTTCATAAAATTGGGTCTGTTCTTGTCTTTGGGACTGGGTCTGACGGCACTTATCAAAATCTCAACCGGCAGGCTGTAGCGATTCTTTTGCGTGCAATTCGGCAGAGGGACTTTCCCTTCAAAACTCCCAAAAAGAGGTCCCCCTAAGACACATGGTGAATCATGGTGAGCTTCCACGGTGATGTGTAAGGAACCCTCCAGTTCCTAGTCAACCAATGTGAGTTCTGTCTTTTGCCGAGAGGGGTCACCACAAGCGGGTCTTCAGGTCGGTGATGCGACCTGCAAGCATGCAATATGCTGCACGCAGCTCCCAATTCCCCAGCTTCCCCAACATCTTGCAAGCAGAAAAGGAACCACTGTCATTCATCATGGCCTGTGGGCCCCTTGCTTTATACAATCTAGGAATGGAAAGCCAAACGGGAACCTTGAACACTGCATCCTAGAATCATGGTGTTAAAATAACAGGACACCCTTTAAAGCAGCTTGTTAACTCGATGCTCAAAAATGAAGGGGTGGGCCGATCGTGGCCGAACGGCTCGGCTTCAAATAGGGTTCTAGCCCCAGCCAGCCAAACCCGTCGGCATCCCGCCTGATGCGCAGAAAGGCGAGGCCGGAGGCCAAATCTGAGCCCAGGCGGTGAACCTGCAAAGCGCCCTGGTGGCAGCCTAGAGTGACCTCAGCGCCGCCCGGATTCCGCCCGAAGCGCGTGCTGTCGGATTCAAACCGTGTGTGCCCTTTCAATCAGTTTCCTGGGAAGCGAAGCCCAACACAGCCAACTTGCGTTTAGAGTCTCAATAGACTTTCGAAACACTATTCAATTGTGAAATTGGTGAGGTGAAGGAGTTCTGAAAACGGTGCTCATGATGTGAAAGGATGGCAAAGAAGCCACAATTGCCAATAGGCTCTTCAGCTGATGTGACCTGTTGGCACAATGGCCTTCCGGCATTGGCTACAACAACAAGGCATTGAGACATCACTTGGCAGCAGTGACTGGCACGATTAAACAATTTGTCCAGCATAAGCAAGCAACTGCTGGCCGTAAACAAACGCCCATGCAAACAGGGCACGGCACTAGCTTCTGCAATGGTGGGTGTGCACGTGAGTATGTGTCAAAACAGGGGGGCCTATAAAATGCTTTGTTTCCTGCTAGCTTCCCCATCTAAACCAACCCCAAGAATGGCACACACAAGAAACACACCTCGTCATGCCTTTTGCCTTGGAATCCCAAACGGGAGGTTGCTGACACACCCAAACGAGGAATCCCACTGCACCACCCTCCTCCTGGTCCTTGAAATGGGCCCGGGTCTTGTTGCTTATTTGTAGGGCCTAGATAGTTAGAACAGGGTCGTGGGGTACTAGACTAGGCCAAACTACGCCACCCTAGAACAATCATGCGCTTGATGTTTCAGCCCCTTATGCTACCGGCCTTTGGGCATATCACATACAGCACGTATGAAAACAGAGTTCCTCCGCAAAACTGTGGGATAAAACTCACATGGCCATGGGTCAAAATCCAAAACGTACCCCCAGTGAACATCCCAATCCCCACAAAAATAGGTTCTAAAATGGGTGGTGAATTCACCTACCAACCAAAATGGGATCTGATTGGTTTTGACCCACAGCCAGACATGGCCATTTGGCCCAACTCTAAGAAACACCTTTGCTCGCCTGAAGTCCCCGCCTCCTCCTCCACCATGGTGTGGTCCGGGAAGCGGCACAGCACCGGCGCGTGGCACGCAATTGCCGGCAGAGGCTCGTAGGGATACAGAGCCAGCACCCGGCTCAAGCAAAGGCACCTGGCATTCCAATGAACATCAGTATTTCAGAACCCCACCACCCAAGGCTCTACGAGAAATTGGCCAAAACCCATGTCTTTTTGTGAGTGGGCCAAAAGATATACGCTTTGTAATTTCTGAAGCTTCGGGTGGATGAGTGTGATGCATCTAAGAAGCAAACGGAAGTTCAATGGACGAAAAGGCCAACCCCCCGCTTGGTCTTTGGTGACTGGTTCACGAACTGTCGGCTCTCACAAAGGCAACTGCTTGGCTCGGCTTGGCGCCGAGTCCAGGTGGCTCATGCAAAAGCAAACCGCTTTTCCATGCATTCTTTTGGGCATCCGCAATGGCTATTAACCAGTCGTCCCTTCAGGGTATGCGGCACTTACACTTGAGGCTTCGCACCACAAAGAACAGCAAAGCTTGACAACCGCCGAACCAGCGCTTTGCAGGCTTGAATTACCTGATGCTTGCGCATTGTTTTATCCTTGCGGTCATGCAACCCTTTTTGACTGTATCGTGCTTAGACGTTCAAAGGAAATTCAACGGGAAACCACCTGTTTCTGGGGGAGCTCCAGTAGCAAACCATGATGAGGCGATGAGCCGTTTGATCAGAGATCACCCAACTCAGACTCCCAAGGGCCACAAGTGGCATGGCTTGGTTTGAATGTCAAGCGGGTCGCTTCCAAACACACGCTGGCTATCAATCACAGCCTGCAGCCACTGCCAACTTGAAGGGGATCCAACTGCTCGCTCTCGCAACAAGCAACGCTCTTCTGCAAAGGGGCCTGAGCTGGCACATTCCTGTGACCACTCTAGATGGTTCTCGTCCTATCGAAGACTAGTCGGCACTGCCCAAACATGAACCTCATCATATCCGCCGACATTGCTCGGCGTGTCGGACACTTACTAGAGGATAGAGGATAACCCCCCCCCTCACCCCCCCCCCGCCCGACGTCTATTACGTAGGTTTTTGGGGGAGGGGGGGGGGGGGGTCCCCCAAGTACCGCGCGGCAATTTGATGACGTTCCACTAAACGTAGTCTTCGGGGAGCCGGTGTCGCAAAACAGGGGTCCCAGGCTCGATTCCCCCTGCCGGCTTTTTTGCTGGCTTGGGCTTCCTGCATCCTTTTGCCGAAAATCTGGAAAAACTCAATGTTTTTGGACGTCCTCTTTGCGAAAACGCTGGAAAAACCGTGTGTTTTTGCGGGAAATACATACATACATGCATGAATGCATGCATGCATACATACATTTCATACATACATTACACACAAACGTACATACATACATACATACATGCATGCATACATACATACATACATGCATACATGCATTACATACATACCTACCTACCTACCTACCATACATACATACATACATACATACATACATACATACATACATACATACATACATACATACATACATACATACATACATACATACATACATACATACATTACATACATTACATTACATACATTACATTACATACATACATACATACATTACATTACATACATTACATTACATTACATTACATTACATTACATTACATTACATTACATTACATTACATTACATTACATTACATTACATTACATTACATTACATTACATTACATTACATTACATTACATACATACATACATACATTACATACATACATACATACATACATACATACATACATACATACATACATACATTACATACATACATACATACATACATACATACATACATACATACATACATACATACATACATACATACATACATTACATACATACATACATACATACATACATACATACATACATACATACATACATACATACATACATACATACATACATACATACATACATACATACATACATACATTACATACATACATTACATTACATTACATTACATTACATTACATTACATTACATTACATTACATTACATACATACATACATACATTACATTACATACATTACATTACATACATTACATACATTACATTACATTACATTACATTACATTACATTACACATACATACATACATACATACATACATACATACATACATACATACATACATACATACATACATACATACATACATACATACATACATACATACATACATACATACATACATACATACATACATACATACATACATACATACATACATACATACATACATACATACATACATACATACATACATACATACATACATACATTACATACATACATACATTACATTACATTACATTACATTACATACATTACATACATACATACATACATACATACATACATACATACATACATACATACATACATACATACATACATACATACATACATTACATACATACATACATACATACATACATACATACATACATACATACATACATACATACATACATACATACATACATACATACATACATACATACATACATACATACATACATACATACATACATACATACATACATACATACATACATACATACATACATACATACATACATACATACATACATACATACATACATACATACATACATACATACATACATACATACATACATACATACATACATACATACATACATACATACATACACATACATACATACATACATACATACATACATACATACATACATACATACATACATACATACATACATACATACATACATACATACATACATACATACATACATACATTACACATTACACATTACATACATACATACATACATACATACATACATACATACATACATTACATACATACATACATACATACATACATTTACATTACATTACATTACATACATACATACATACATACATACATACATACATACATACATACATACATACATTACATACATACATACATTACATACATACATACATACATACATCATACACATACATACATACATACATACATACATACATACATACATACATACATACATACATACATACATACATACATACATACATACATTACATACATACATACATACATACATACATGCATACATACATACTTATGTACATGCATGCATACATACGAGAGAGGGAGATTGGGGAGAGAGAGGCTTGGGGGGATGGGGAGGATGGGAGCAGAGGGAGGGAGAGAGGACGACAGAACACACAAGGGAGACAAGGAAGAGAGGAAGAAGGAGAAAGGGAGAGGACAATGTCGGCGGACTGAGCCGGAGGCTCTAAAGTACTTTTCATTTGTTGTGTGTGTGTGTGTGCGGGCGGCTGGCGCTCGCCCTCTGGAAAATGCAATTTCAACTGCCTGCTCACCCCCCCCCCTCCCCCCAAAGAGGGTCTAAATAGCACCTGGGGGCACCTAATGCATTTCAGGGTAGGATGCTTGGAGTGTCAAAAGGAACCAAAACTACGAGTTTTTTTGTGGTTGCCCTACCCTTCAGCTCAAAAGCCAGGGGTTCAAACCCCCAAACCTCAAAACTACCAATTGGGGTCACCTGAGCCATAGCCCAAAAGGGGCTCGGGATAGCTTGCCGCGGACGTGTGCCAAATCCCTTGGCCCTAGGGTTCACTCGCAGCTTTCCTTGGTGCTAACGCCCTGCCCAGAAAGTATTTTACTCAAAGGTCAGTGGGGCAAACAACACTTCTTTCCCCGAAAAGTTGGAGGTTAGAGACCCAACCCAGGACCCAATGCATAGCATTCGACCTTCCAAGGATTTGTCAGGACACGAAGATACGTCGCAGCTGGCCCAGGTGTTGGTGAGCCCAAAGAGGTCCAGTTGCGCCTGAGGGTTCCAAAGACGTCCGGGCTTTGATGGAAATCCGGTGGAGTCAGGTTGCTAAACAAGTGCAGACAAAACCCGCGGGGGGACAAATATGTCGCTTGCCGACCTTCGACCAATTGGGACGTGACTGACCTCTCGAAAAGAGTCACGTTTAACGACCAAGCAAGCAGCAACTGAACAACCCATGCAAGTAGGAGCCGTCCCACACGCAAATAATGAGTTACCTGGCTAAGAATACCTTGCCCAGCCCTCAATCTGGCGAATGCCCAGTGCAAAAGGGTAAATCGCATCTGTCTCAGGTTGGAAGTTTTGATGACAGCAAGGGAGGGTCATTCAGAAATCTGGTTGCGCAGTAGGGCGTTTTGGAATCTTTGCTCGGAAGGTAGAAAGTTTCCCTGAACCCTGGCATTGTCGCTGACATGACGCTGGAAGACCTTTGCGTTTTCGGCACTTCGACCAACTCTCAGTTGAAGTTGAAACCTGTTCTACAAAGTCCAGCTAGCTTAGTTTGCCAATGCAGTAAATGTAAAGACAAGGCTTCAACACGAGCACTTCAGGACACATCGCAAACTGTGGGTGGATGCACTGTTTGCATGACTTTCAGCGTGCTAGGCCTTTCTTCTCATCACTGCCGCACTTGGCCGTCGAATACTCTGGTCGTAAAATAGGCTTCCAAACCTCCTAAATGGAGTTTACCCACTTTATAAGCTCATTTGTGACTAGAAAAAGGCGGCCACGTCCCACAAATGTTCCTGTGCCCTGTTAGGACCATCTCTGGCTCTGGCTCATTTGGATTAATCCAATCCCCTCTCGAACGAGGATTCAATAATTGAAGCTGTGACGAACATTTAGGACCTTTGGGAAGACTAGTTGTCTGGCATGTTTAAGAAATTTGAAAGCTAGGGGGGCCCACGCTCGTTTCTTTTGTGGGCTAAAACGGTGATGTTAACACGGGAAATCTGAGGAGGGGCGGTTCTCAAACTGGTGGACCCTTTCTGGCTGCTTGAAGGTAACTCAACAGGATGAAAAAGGTCACCGGCCATTTTGTGGGACCGACACAGCGTGATTTTGCTCCAAGATCCAGGGCACCACAGTCAGAAGATCCCCTGGCACCGGGTCGAAGAGCAGCAGGTTCAGCTCGCAGGCAGCCCCCGAAATGTCGGCCATGGCCTTCCTAAAGCCCGCGGATGGCCACGAGGAAAGTCGAATGGGTGTCCCCCAAAATCAGAGCACCCCCTGACTTGGCGTACATGGGATGGACTTGTCCCCAAAATGAAAGCAGCCTCGACTTGGATGTGCTTGGTTTTCTGTTGGATTCCCTTTTTGAAGCTAACCAAACAACGTGTCACTCAAAACACGAAGTTGGTTGGTTGCTAGTTGCTAGTGGCTCCTGCCACTTTGCCAATTCACCCTTTTCCGGGTGGCCTGAGACACAGAACAGCTCAGGGAGAACAAGCAGGTGCGATTAGAAGTGAAGCAACGGACTCCCAACAAGCAGCGAACCCTAAGGCTACACAAAATGGTCCTTTGCCCTAAAACAACCCAACGTCCCTCTGGGTCAAACAATGGTTGAGCCGGCATCATTGCAAGATTGGGTTTGACGCTTGCAGTCATCAACTGGGCATGTGCTTGCTGTTGAGGGTCTCCTTGAGCGGCTTGCCAAGGGAAACTAAACAATCTCCCATCTTCCAAACATCCTTTCTGCGATAATTACTCACATGGGACCATCTCCAAGACTATCTTATCCCTTGAAAGGGATTCCCTTAATTTCACGGAACGTGACCCTGAAGGCCCTACCTCATCTCCATGACACTAGGGTTGGCCCTAAAAACCCTACCTCCAGGACCCTGAGGGCCTTAGGGTCATGGAGACTCTAATGCTCGTAGCCCCTCCGACTCGACCCAAATGCCGCGGAAGCGTCGCCAGGTACGCGCAGGCGATGCCGCCCCGGGACAGGCCCACCGCGTTCACCCGCAGGCGCCGCGGACTGGCGGAGGCCTCCAACTCCGAGAGCAAGCTGTCCACCTGGCTGAACGGCTCCCCGTGTCAAAGCTCGGTGGCTTTCTGCTTCCCCGCTAAAAGTTTAACTTTTAGTGGTTTAATGGAAACCCCACTAGTTGGCAAAAAGTTAAAGTCCTAACATCCAAGCAAGATGCGCCAATAAAAAGGGCAGGGACCCGTCCACAAATTCGGTGTTGCTCTTTGGTGTCCCTAACCAACCCCTCTATTTGCCTTCAGCCCGGTAGTGAAAGATTCCCTTTCCAAGAGAGGAAAGACCCATGTTCTTAAGCAATGGAAGAACCTCGAAATGGTCCCCTCAAAAAGACACATTGCCCATTGGCTATGAATTCAAATGGAACTCCTCTGTTGGCGGATGTGGCTATGGGTTTTAATGGGGAACCAACTCACAAGTGGTTGGTGGACGCCCACCACAGGGGCCCTGTCCAATTGGTGTTTGGATCTGATGATTTGTGCTTTGAGTGGGGTCATAGAACATGTTTGCCAGTTGGTACCCTTAGATCGGTCTAAAGGGACAACATGGGACAACCCATCCATAGTATCTTGAGGAAACCCGATGAAGTAGGCCAACTCCTTGACGCCCGTGGTGTTTCTTCAGCCCTTCGGGCCAAGCGCTGGACGGTATCGGAACGGCCGTGAGCTACAGCAGCTAAGAAAGCAAAGCCGCCCCCATACCACACAATTCTTGTTTTGTGGGTTCCCCTTATTTTGAGACAAGCTCATACTGACACACACACACACATCTATGTATACACATGTTACATGTGCAAATTCCTACCTGCGTCAATTTGTTACGTGGTTTTGCATTGCAAGTTCTGGCCGTGAATGGTTCTGGGAGGCCAAAGAGGTGGATTGTTTCACGCTTTTCGACAGCCAAGGAAGAGTTTAACCCCCTGGCAAATCAACCACTGGCTTAAAGCTAGCATGGTAGCCAAACAACGAGCAAAAAAGGGAACCAGGGTGAAACAAACAAGGACAAAGGACCTTTGACAAAAAACACAAAACGGTCGGAAAAAAAAGGGAAAAAACAAACAAGAAACAAACACGCACCCGCACCCTTTTGATTTTTGTGAAATCATCCCCTAAATCCACATCCAAGGGGTCAACAAACCGATTCCCATGGGGTCAACTCCCACCTGGCGCCGCACTTGCGCGCACTGGCGCCGCAGGCCCTTGGCGCAGATGGTGCCGCAGAAGCCGTCGGTGACCCCGCAGCCGTCGAAGGCCATCTTCCTGGCGGAACCGGCAGAAGGTTTGGTCGGGAACTTAGGCCGACGACATGCGTTTGTAAGCCCAGCAAACGGACAACCCAGTTTACATGGAGGTTTACATTCCCATATTTATGACAGAGAATGAAAGTACAAGGCACTTTGGCCCCTTTTTGTGGGTAAAGCGGATGACGAGTGACCGAAATGAGGGAGGGAAATGTGCCATCTACCAACTCGCCCTGTAAACGAGGTGGGGGGGTTAGTCAAGGGAAACCACTGGGGACAGAGGTCGGTTGCTCTCAGGTTTATTGACCTAAAGACCCTTTTGCTTCCCCACAGTGACTCTTCAGGATCCTTTTGTTGCCGCCCGTGTTTGGCTATAACTTGGGGAGGCGTAAACCATGCGTAAACCTCCTAGATTCGGTTTACTGGGTCAAGGCGGCCAAGTTCCAAGCCGGCTGCATGATGCAAGTGATCAAGCAATCTCTCGACTGCGGGGCAAACAAACACCTCTTTCACCCTGTTCGGACCCCTGCATTTAAGTCACGTCGATCTTGATTGATGGTTTGGATTGGTCGAAGGAAGTTTAGAAGTCTAACTTCCGACAATATCGACAACTCAAGCAGAGCAGTGCAGAGCGAGAGATAGAGAGAGAGAGAGAGAAGAAGAGATGAAGAAGCGATGAAGAAAGATGAAGAAGCGATGAAGAAAGATGAAGCATGGTGTGCGAAATGTTAGAAAGGTCGCGAAATGCTGTATTTTTCAATGTTTTGAGCCTCCAGACGGCCCAGAAGTTACTTCGGTAAAGCGGCGGGTGCGGAGCCTTTGGTCGGAATTGCTGGCAAAAAATCGCACGCGGCCTGCGCGCGGTGCACATTTGGAAGTCAAAATCGTAAAAACACTACATGCTCGGGCTACTTTTGGAAGCTCCAACTTTCAAAAATCGCACGCGGCCTGCGCGCGGTGCACATTTGGAAGTCAAAATCGTAAAAACCTGAGAGGGTCGGGCTACTTTTGGAAGCTCCAACTTTCAAAAATCGCACGCGGCCTGCGCGCGGTGCGCGTTTTTAAGATGCAATGTAGCTTGACAGCGGTAAAACGCATTGGAATGGCAACGCGCAAGGCTTTTATCTAACTTGGAAAAATGCGTGGCGCCTGCGCGCGGTGCGCGTTTTTTAAGATGCAATGTAGCTTGACAGTGGTAAAACACATTGGAATGGCAACGCGCAAGGCTTTCATCCAATTTGGAAAAAATGCGTGGCGCTTGCGCGCGGTGCGCATTTCTAAGATGGAATGCAGCTTGGCAGTGGTAAAACGCATTGGAATGGCAACGCGCAAGGCATCCTACGCTGCCCTGTTGAGTTAGTCGCGCTCTAGATAGATAGACAGACAGACAGATAGATAGATAGATAGATAGATAGAAAGCTGGAAAGATAGAGAGACAAGTAGACAGATAGATAGAGAGGTAGACAGGCAGATAGATAGGTAGATAGACAGATAGATAGATAGATAGGGAGGTAATGTCGCTGTGACCGTGTGGCGTTTCGGCTCTGTCTTGTCAGTTGCTCCGCGTATGTCATGTTTGTTCAATGTCCCGGTTTTCGTCACCAGCATCACTAGCATCACCACCACCACTGTTCATGTTTGTTCATGTCCCGGCTTCAATCGCGGAGCGGCAACTCACATCACCACCACCACTACCACCACTACACTTTCACCAGCACTCCCACCAGCACCACACACAGGCCGAGAACATGTTAATGTTCTAGTTTGTTGTTTGTCACCAGCCGACCTACCAGCATCACGCTCAGGCGGACAACCTCTTGATGTTTTTTTTTTAGTTTGTGTTCCCACAGAACGCATATACTTCCACAGACACATGCCAGTGACATCGTTTCCTTGTGTATCCCGCACGGTGGAGCGCGTCTTTTCTGACCGCTCCGGACGCCATGGCAGACGCATTTGATAAGACGGTGGCGTTTTTGGCAGCCTACTCGCAGGAGCTTGTGCAAATGAAGAAGCCGACGCTTACAGCTTTGCTCAACAGCAAGCGGCGCAGTCAGGTACCAGAGTGGGAGCGAGCCAGAAATTTCTGCAGACGAAAACTTTCAAGCTTGGAGCCAGCTCAGCAGCAGATTTTGGAAGACTGGGAGTTTGTGCTTTGTGACAAGTCCACGTTGGAGGCTGCGCCTTTTCTGGCCGGCCTTCAACGCTGCTTTTGCCGCGTGGAGGCATTTTTGACAGAGACGGCAGAGGCGATAAGATACTCAAGCAAGCCAAGCTTGCTGGCAGCTTTGCAGAGTCGACACATGCAGGAATTTCAAATGTCGAGCTTTTGCCGTGTTTTCCTGCTGCGCTATAGCGACCGCTTGCTTGGCGTCTGCGGAAAAGGATTTTTTGCTTGCAAAGGAAGCTGAGTTGTGTCAAGTGAGTGCTGCGGCAAAAGAAGCTGCAGCATCGTGTCGTGCTCCTGCCTTTGTCGAAGTGCAAGCCTTCTTCGCTCAGAATGCTGTTGAAATTGCTCAGCTACAGAAGCAAAGCTTGTCAGCTGTTGTCAGCAGCAACCGCGCGAATTCCGACACACGTTGGAAGCAAGCTAAGAATTTCTTCGACAGGCACGTGGCATTGTTGAATGCCGACCAGAAAGAGCATTTAGAAGACTGGGAGTTTGTGCTTTGTGACAAGTCCAAGTTGGAGGCTGCGCCTTTTCTGGCCGGCCTTCAACGAAGCTTTGCAAGGCTGAGTGCTTTTGTCCAAGCTTACTCTGCCGTGCTGCGAGCTCAAGAAAAGAGCTCCCTGGTGAAGGCATTGCAAAGCCTTGACCAGGGAGCTGATGTAAGCTCTTCCTTTTGTGCTATGTTTCTCAAAAGATACAGACAGCATCTGTCGCCGGAGCAAGAAGCACTCGTGCAAGGCTGGGAGCGTGACTTGTGTGTCTCCGAAACCGCTCTGGTCGAAAAGTTTTTGACTATGCTTCAGCAAAGAAAGGCCGAGCTGCAGGCACTGCGAGCTACTTGTGCCGAGGAGCTGTTCAGCGGCCATGGCAAGAAAGCCGATGATGATTTTCGCTTCGGCTATGATTTCCTCCGGAGAACTTGGTGCCATCTGTCCCTGGTGGACCAAGAGCGTGTTCGCAGGGCGCTGCAGCCGCTTCTCATCGAAGTGGAACACATGCCATTAAAGGCATGGCATGAGCCAAAGCTGCACGCCAGTGAGACAGTTTTAGGGGACCACTTGCCGCGGCCTCGGCTGCCAAAGAGCTTACGGCAGTTGTACGGCAACAGCATGGACGCCGAAGCCCGCATAATGCCGTTTTTCCACCGTGTGCATGAGGTGGACTCCTACATGCTGAGCATGGAGTTTCAGGACTGCCATTACTGCAAGGAAGGCTGGTTCGGCATTGCCGCAGGCAAAGGCAAGAGTGGCCTGCCCGGAGGCTTCGAGACCCAAGCGTTTCAGAAGACCAACTTCTGTCGGGCACCTGAGGCCGATTGGCTGGAAGCCGGCAAGCCAATCTGTGAGAACTGCTTGCACGAAGCCAAGGAACGTGCCAAGGCGATGTTGCCCAAGGAGCCGTTCCGCTTGACGGCGGCCAACCACGCAGATCCGGGAGAGACTCTCCCGGAGATCGATGCCCTGACTTTCTTCGAGGAAGAGATCCTGTCCCCGATCCAGCACTTGGTGCGGATCTTTACGCTGTACGGCACGGGCCAGTGTGAGCTGCGAGGCCACGTGGGCAACCTTTTTCAAAACGGCCCGCAGTTCGTGCGAGACATTCCTGCTGCAGTTGGAGACATGAAAATGCTCCTGATACGCCGCTGCAGCAAGGATGTGCACAGGAAGCAGCGAGTACCTTTTCTGGTCTCGCGCCGGCGTCTCGAGCGTGCCCTGAACCGACTGTGCCGGCCAGTCGAAGATGGAGGCTCCGCGGCGTTGCGCCCGGGTGGCCTGACTCCCGAAGGATACTGCGGCTTCGTGAACCGTGCAAACTTGGAGCAGTACTCCAACACTGAAGAGGGAGCAGAGCCTGAGGGCTTGGAGGTGCAGGAAGTGCAGCAGCAGATCTGGCCCCAGATCGAAAAGAGGCTCTTTGCGATGTGGATTTCCAGCACTTTGTCTTTGCAGCTGGCCTCGCAAGTACGAGCTTTGCACGAGCCGCCAGAGAGCGTCAGTGATGCTGACCGCATGGAGAAAACTTGGTGTAGCTTGAGACAAAAGCTCGACGAGCTGGACTTTGCAGCTGTCGGTGGCCCAGATGAGTTGGTCACCTCGACTCTCGTGGGGTACTTAGTCTCGCAGCAGCGGTGCGTCTTTTCTGACCGCCCTTTGACAGACCAGCCAAGCATGGGACACGACCAAGTTGAGCAAATTTTGCACGATGAGTTGACAGCCGTGCAAGAGCTGTCGGCCTGGGAGGAGCAGCCGCTGACTCCCGAAGGCTTTTGGTCTCCCGAAGACTTGGCGGGGCAGCAAACGCAGCAAGAGATGCAAGAGGATCTTTGGAATGCCTTGGGCGATGCACATCGCTCAGATGTGCTGGCCTCAGCCAGTCTTCAGCGCCACGGCGCAGGTCGTGTGGCAGGCCTGCCCATTGTGGATCCCCCCACAGTGCTGTCTCGCAACGTGCTCATCCGTGAGGATCACCCGTACTACATCGCTGCAGGGTTCCTCAAACTCTTTCCGCTGGGACAGGGGGACTACTGGGCCCATGTTCAGGAGCGAGCGGAGAACCAGCAGCCGCTCTCTTTCTGGGAGTGGATCAAACACATGCTGCTGCGAGCCGACGGTCGCTTCCAAGCGCACCCGCGCTTTTACTTTTTTGCCTTGAACACGGCCCTGCGTAATAAGGCACTACGCTCAAGAACTTACTTTGTGAAGCGCCAAGTCGGCCTGAACACGAGTGCTTCGTACACCAACGAAGAGTTGATGAAGATGGGGAAAGCTCAGTTCACAAAGGTGATTGCTGCTTTCGAGCAAGCCATGATTGGCTCGGCGCAAGAGAAGCTGCAGCAGAGGAGCGATCTTGAAGCTTTGGTAGAGCAGATTGAACAAGAGACGCTCGAGCAGAAGGCAGAGCAAGTTTTGGAGGTGTGGCGCACAGCTGTCAGCGCCGAGAAAGAGGCATTGGCGCCTGACTCACCTGTGCAGCAGGCACTGAAGGAGCAATGCGTGGCTGCAGAGCATGCACTTGAGGCTGTTTTGGGAGCTTCCGCCGTGACCGAGACTGCGTCTGCGCGTGTCTTTTCTGACCGCGTCGGCGACACAGCGCGCGTCTTTTCTGACCGCGCTGTGGATGCGTCTGCGCGTGTGTTTTCTGACCGTGTGGGCGACGCAGCGCGCGTCTTTCCTGACCGCGCCGTGACTGCGTCTACGCGCGTTTTTTCTGACCGCGTGGGCGACGCAGCGCGCGTCCTTTCTAACCGCGCTGTGGATGCAGCTGCAGCCGAAGACCCAGAGCTGCGTGCCTTGTTGGAAAAGCTTCAGAACTCGCTGAGTTGCTTGCAAGCAGGGGGAGAAATTCCTTGCCACTTCACGACCTTGACGACTGCCATCTACCACTGGCAGGACTTAGCGCAAATTTTGCAAAAGTACGACGCCGCCGTGACTCGGCGACGCCATGGTCGCTCCGACCCACTAGAGCCGGCAGAAAGGAAGCTGTCCCTGGACAGACGCTTGGTGTTGAAATATCCAGGGGTGGTAGCATGGTACACCGGCTACAAGATGGAACTCTTCTACAAGCATGTCTTGAAGTACGAAGATGGAGAAGGCGTCTTCGAGTGGGGTGCCGGCGGCATCATGCACTTGCATTCCATCAATTTTGGCGCGCAGATGCCACGCGTGGACCCTGCAAGGGAGGAGTGGCGTTTGCCTAGTTCCGAGAGCGTGCGCACTGCTGAAGAATTTGCCCGTGTGCACGAGGAATATGTCACGGACTGGAGCTTCGGCAAAGCGGAGAAATGGTCTCAGCAGGACATTGAAAATGCTCCTGCCCGCAAAACGGCCGCAGACTCCCCCTTGCACTCGGATGCAGAGTCTGACGGATCCGAAGACTTGGAGCTATCCCGTGTCAAGGAGACTGCGCAGCCTGCGCGCAAGCGTGCGCGTTTGCAACCAGAAGCTGCGCCAGCAGCATCCCAGCAGGAGCCTCCTGGTGCGCCTTTTCTGGCCGCCAGGGAGCAGTTTTCCCAGCAAGCCTTGCCAGTGGATGCAGATTTTGCACGAGTGTTTCCTAGTCCCACTCGCATGGCGTACGTGAAAGACGGTGCCGGAAAGCGAAAAATTGTTCATTTGACTTGCCAAGAAAAGGCACTGTTGCAAGATTTGGAGGCACTTTTGGCACAAGCAGAGTGGCACCCCTGCCGCATAGGCACAGAGCAAAAGGCATTGCTCATGACCAACAATTGCCAGCTGGTCAGACGCGTGCGTCGAAAGTGGTATCGCAAACTTACAGAGAAGTGCAACATGCACGACCGACACAGTGGCCACGGTGTGGAGGTACCTCCGGTGTATGTGGAGGTGGCCATGGAGCAGGCAGCAGGGCAGCTTGAAGGCGACACTGGTCGGAGACTTATCTCAGAAGAAGTCTTTGACCTTGCTGTAGGCAGCTTGAACTTGTTCCAGCAGCCCTTGCGCCAAGATGTTCGCGCCAGGATTGGCGAGTATGATGTGTTTTGCATGCAAGAGGTGACGCCCAGCACTCTTCCTGCTATCTTGTCTGCGGGCCGCGAGTTAGGTTACGATGTAGTGAGTCCCGCGCAGCGTGGCCACAGCACGCTGGAAGGCTTTGATGTGTGCATGCTCTTGCGCAACGCTACGGTGACGCGGCTTCGTGTGGGAGTCGTACCTTTGACAGCTGCAGGCGTCCGGCACTTACTGCATGTTCAAGTGCAGGTAACCAAAAACGGAGCATGCTTGGCGCTTGCCACTGCGCACTGCACCGCCAGCGCAGAGTTTGCAGCGCAGCGAGCCTCGGAAATGGAAGTAGTTTGGAATGCCCTGGAAGCTTTGCCGGTGGGCGGCTGCATTTTTGCCGGGGACACTAATACGCATGCCTCAGAGAAGATGCCTGAGCGCTATCAGGAGCGCTGGCAAGATGCTTGGGAGGCAGATGGTGCAGAGGTGACTTTGTCAGGCACTTGGTGTCACGACTGGATGGACACGTCCCATCCCAGTGTGCAAGCATGGCGCTTCGACCGTTGCTTTTTCTTGTCGCGCGCATTTCGCCGTGCAGTTCCGGAAGATGAGGGTGCGACTTTTCTGTCCGCCACTCAGCAGCCTCCTGGTGCGTCTCTTCTGTCCGCCAGTGAGAGCCAGCCCGGCGACCGTCCAGTGCCGAGGTCGGCGCGGCAGCAAACCGTACGGCTCGTCCAGGGCAGCTTTCAACGTGTTTGGGGAGTAGGCATGTCCGACCATGCCTGCATCAGCAGCCGCTTTCTTGTCCAGGCAGGCGCAGGTTTGGAAAATATGCCGCAAGCAGAGTACTTGCGCGTGGTGCGGCCCGGCCTGGGAAGCAAAGTGGCACGCCGTCCGGCAGAACATGAAAGCTGCGCTCGCAAGACGCAGACATATGCCTTTTGCAGCAAAGACTACGAGAAGTCACGCATGCCGCCAGGCAAAGGGGTCATCTTGGAAGACCCCCGGCGTAAAGGGCTGTACCGCCTGTACGCCCGCAGGAACTGCCATCATGTCAACACGCATGATCCTTTGAAGGCCATGGGCTTGGTGGCAAACGTTGACGATCAGGTAGTGCTGACCATACAGGCAGCAGTTAACTACCTCACAAAATATATGGGCAAGCTTGGCAGCGGCCACACGGCCACCAGCCGGATCGGTGGCCTGCTAGATGATATACTGTGCCGCATGCGCGACGATGAGACCATGACTGTCACGTCGCTGCTATCGAAGCTATTCATCCATACGGCTGTGCCTGACCAGATTTGCTCACTGGAAGCATGGCACGTCTTGATGGACTTGCCGCGCGTGCTGTCCAGCCGATTTTTTGTGAATCTGAATGCCAAGGAGCAGCCTGTGGTCAAGGAGCTGCAAGCCATCCAAACTGGCACGGAGCAAACTACCGTGACTAAGCAAACTAAGGTAGACATTTATGCCAGCCGCTTGGAGAAGCTGCGTTTGGGTGGCGGCTTGTCCGTCGAAGCCGTGCGAAAAATGTCCTTGTCTCAGTTTGTTGGACGCATAGATCGTCGGGGCAGAAACTTGAGCTTGCGCAAAAAGCCCGCGATCGTCAAGGAGAAGCCTTACTTGAATCTAGACGGCCGCAGACCGAATGCTAGCGACATGGCGAGATATTGTCTGCGACTGCACAGGCCTTTTACAGCGGCAGAGGCAGATCCCAGAGAGCTGTCGGATCGTGAGGCCATAGAGCAATTGCATGCGTTTGTGGCCTCCAATCAGTGCCCTTTCTGGCTGAAGAAGCGCTTTGCTCAGCAGAATAAAGCCAAGAAAAAGAAATCTTCAGCAGCTGCGCCGTCCGAGGCACGTGCAGCGGACTGCGGCCAGGAGGCAGCTCACGTGGGAAGCTTGCCCACTGCCGAGCAGCCTTCTCACAGTGTTGCCGCCGCCAGCAACGACGCGACTGTTCTATCCGTCGGGCGGCCCGTAGACGTGCAAAGTGCTAGCACCGCAGCATGTCTGGTAGCCACCGGGAAGGATGCGGCTTTTCTGCCCGTCCTTCCCACAGTTGAGCAGCAAGGTCAGTCTCAAAGTAGCGTCGCTGCAAGTAGCAATGCAACTTTGCTGTCTGCTGCAAAGCCTGCTGCTGGTGCCACAGCTCAGAGTGTTCTGGAGGACACCTCCGCAAATAGAGCATCTGTGGCGGAGCAGCATGGGTTTCCGTGGCAGCCAGCGCACGGAGAAATGAGATACTCGGTGCAGGAAGCTTGTCAAGGCAAGAAGCCAACGCCCAAGCGTCTACAGCTGGAGCTTTACTTGGAGGCAATTTTGGGAGAGAGGCCGCGGAAAGGTGGCCCCGCCACGGAGCTCATGCAAAAAGTTGTTTTTCAGATGCTTGCGCTTGATTTGGTGCCGTATGTCAAGCGCGGCAATGGCCTTGTCAAGCCCGGCTTGTCAAAAAAGTGTTTGGAGCAGCTTTGTACAGTGCATTTCAATTACATGGGCTCCCAAAAACCTGCCGGCAAGGAGCAGAAGGCTATCAAGAATAAACTGTATGCAGACTTATGGGAAGAAGTGAAGCACAGGATTCTTCGTGAGTGCGGTGTATGCGTCGGCCACGGCGCCAAAAACCGCATAGCTGTCAGTCAGGGAGCAGATCTGTCCTCGCCAAGCAAAGAGGGACAGTGGCGCTATGCTGTATTCTGTCCCCATCCGTGGCGCCAGGACGATGAAGACTTGGAAGATCCTGAGGAAAGAAAAGCCAAGCGTGCCAGGTTTGTTGCCGGAGCCATGCAGGAGCAGAGCATGGGCCGGCCCGGGTATAACCCGTTGCACGAAGCGCTTGTGCCTTTGGACGAGGATGCTTTGCTTTGTGTGGACAAGGAGACTCGCTCCGAGTGGGATGCTTTGAATCCTTTTGCTTCCAGCTTGAGCCTGGAAGCTTTGCCAGATGATATGACTAGTGCCATTTTGCCTGAGACTCATGCTTGGACTTTACGTGTTGGTCAGGGTGGTATTTCGCACGCAGATGCGATCGCCCTGATTCCAAAGCAAGCAGGTGTCGATGCGGCTTGTCTGCCCGCCGATTCCTCCGCCCCGCAACGTGCTCCACAGCCAGCAGGCGTCGATGCGGCTTTTCTGCCCGCCGACGCTATCGCCTTGCAGCATGTGCCACAGCCAGCAGGCGTCGATGCGGCTTTCCTGCCCGTCGATGCCTCTGCGCCGCAGCTTCCACAGCTTGATCCAACGCAGCAGTCTTTTGTTGCTCACATGTCCGCCTGGTGTGAGGCATACTTGAGCGCGCCATCTGCTTCCGGCGTGAATTTGCCTCTGCCAGCAGATCTGGGTGGTCTTTGGAAGCTGTGCGGCCCCGTCTTGTTGTTAGGGACTGCAGGCACAGGCAAGACGACAACAGTGCAAGCTGCCAATGCAGAGATGGGGCAGCGCGGCATCAAGGACCGCATCGTGCGTGCCGCGTATACCGGTGTGGCTGCCAGCAACATGGGCAGCGGCGCGCGCACCATAGCGTCCTTGTTTCGCTTGCGCCCAAATGGTGGCGGCGGTCTGTCCTCGCTCTCCGAAGAGGACATGGCCGCCATGGCCACAGAGCTCGGAGAGATGGCAGTGCTTGAAGTGGACGAAGTGTCAATGATCGAGAAGAAAGTTTTGGCATACATTCACATGCGCTTGCAGCAGTGGCGGTACGCAACCTACCACCCTAAGCACTGTGACCGCAAAGGCGCCTGCAAGTGTGGCGCGCGCTTGCCTTTTGGTGGCGTCAAAGTCGTGCTTGCGGGCGACTTTGGCCAGCTGCCCCCCGTGGCAGTGAAGGATGACGCAACTTTGCTCAGCACGGCCGCCCAGGCCACGGGCAAAGATCATGCGGATGTCAACCTTGGGGCAAGATTGTTTGGCAGCATCCGCAACGTGATTCGCCTGCGACGTGTGCATCGGCAGGCAGGTGTTTCGCTGTACAAGGAGTCACTGCTGAGACTCCGCGATGCTGCACACACAAAAGAAGATGTCGCGTTGTGGAAGACACACGATCTCACCAGCCCAGAGTGCACTTTGACGGCCGAAGAAATCCGGCGCTTCCACGAAGAATGCGTGCACCTTTTTTGTGAGAAGCAGCGCGCCGGCCAGTTCAACGGCCGCCGTTTGGGCGAGGACGCTGCAGCAGAAGGTGGCACGGGCATTTTGCGCGTGTGGTCGGCAGACTCGAGCCCGTTGGTAGAGCGTCATTCTTGTGACTCCTTTGGCGGACTGCGCCGAGTTTTGCACTGCACCCGGGGCGCTCCCGTGATGCTGACGTCCAATGTTCGCACAGTGTGGAACTTGGTGAACGGCTTGCGTGGCAAGATCGTCGGAGTTGTCCGGCATGCAGCGGCGCCCGTCTTTTCTGACGGCGCAGCAGGTCAGCAAGCAGCTCAAGCGAAATCACGGAACGCAGCAGAGGTCGGAGGCTGCTCAGCATCAAGCTTGAAATATTTGATTGTGGACTTTCCGGGCTACCTTGGGCCATGCATGGTAGAAGGCCATCCAACATACGTGTGCATTGGGCTGCAACGCGTTCGACATGAGCGCATGCCCATGCTCTACCGCGAGCAGTTCCCGCTGGTATTGAGCTATGGCATGACAGTGCACAAAAGCCAAGGACTGACGTTGTCCGATGGCTGTGTGTTCGATATGGCGCACGAGCCTACTTGGCAGCCGTTTCGCACGGTGCCTGGCTTGGCCTTTGTTGGGCTGTCACGCGTGACCGATTTCAGGCACATGGCGTTTCGCCACGTGCCTGACTACTGGGTGTTTCGTGCCGTTGCAGAGACCGCCTTGTTTCGGTACCGCTCCACTTTAGAGGCACAGCTGGACAAAAAGCACGATGAGACTGCTGGACGCCATTTCTTTGGCAAAGCCTCCTTGCAAGATGACCTCGAGCGTCACAGAAAGTGGTCGGAAGCAAAAACTGGAGCCCCATTGAGCGAGGCTGAGCTGGCAGACCTCACTCAAATGCTGTCCCTCCGTGGCGTGCTGCCAGACCCTGGCTACACGGACAAGCCACAACGTTTGCCGGCCAGCAAACTCGGCGGCGGCCGCAACAAGCGTCGCACCATGCGCGGTGTTGCAGGTGCCGACGAAGTCGCTGCGGGAGAAGACGAAGACGGAATGCCGCACGAGGATGATGATGCTTTGACTCCAGATCAGCTGCAGCAGATAAAGGAGGAGGCAGAGCATCGTCAGATTCTTGCTGAGTTCTATGAAGAGCTGGATGCACAGAACTCGACATACCTGACGCGAGAAGAAATGGGCATCAGCCCCGAAGACTGGTATGCGTGAGGGATTATCTATTGCTTCAAAGACTGTGTCTTTTCTGACCGGTTTTGGCAAGCCAGTGGTAGCGCCTAGCATTGAGTGGGCATTTTTGGCACGCTTTGGCAAGCAGATGGTGTGCACGAGCAGCAAGCTGCGCAGCGGGCGCAGGGTACTTTGAGGGGAGGCATCTACAGGAATCTAGACGCCAAGAGTGCCACAGAATCTAGACGCCAAGTAGTGGCACTGCAGAGTCGTAGCGTAGACAAGCTCGTCGTGGATCATTTAGACATTGGTAGTAAGATGATCATTGGTGTTTCCTGGTCGCAGTTGAAGCTTTGGTAATGATCCACATTACGTGAGCTTTCCTTGGGAGCAATTGAAAACGAAGAATCACTTGGTTGGTTCATGGTACGGTTAGTTCTTTTTGTCTGGTATACTGGCCCCTGGTACCAAGCCGGCTCCACCGCTGTCAACTCAGACTCCCACACGTGGAGTCACGGGATGAGGGTGGGCGGGTTGACATGTGGAGACCCCTTGTTACATTGGTTTCTTGTTTGTTGCTTTGTGTACGGTACGGTTTGTTCAACGGACACAGATTCCTTCGCTTTCATCAGGTCACGTGCGTCTTTTCTGACCACGTGAGTTGGTGCTGCGTGTATACTTCATCTGACAGATGGCAAAAAAAACAATGCAGACGTTCGCGATGCCGTGAGTTGTGTCCTGGCTACGGTTTTTTGGGAGTGATGTGCGAGGGCACGTGATCGCGACGACCATGATAGATATCAGGCAACAGAGGCGAAGGCAAGCTTGGGGTTTTTACAGCATGTTTTTCCGTGTTTCATTGTCGACACCTGCGTTTGTCAACACAACACAGAACAGAGTTGTCTCTTATCCGCAGCTGGTTATGCATGAGCTAAATATGGCTGCAACATTGCAACATCATGACAGCAAGCACTGACACAGCTTCATCACAAGCCCAGGCACCGACACAGCATCACCGCAACAAAGCAGGGAAATCACAGCTTTTTTTTTTCTTCTAGCAGCGCGGCTTTTCTGCCCGCTGTGCCATGGCTGCCTCAGATGCGCAGTGGTACCGCTTGGAGGGAGACTTGCTTCAGAGGCTGAAAGGCCGCTATGAAGCGGCGCTGGAAGTGCCGCAGCGCAGAGAGGCGAGCGAGTGCTGCTGCTGCCATCGCACACGGGACTTTTGGTATTCCAAGCCGGGGGAGACCGAGTTTCAGATGAGCCAAGTTTGTGAGTACTGCTTCGATGTCTTGACTCAGGAAGTTCCAACTGCGCAGCGGCAGAGGCAGTGCACGCGCTTGACGCTCGAGGGCCACGAGGTTGCAGCCCAGTGGCTTACGTGGCGGAAGTGCAAGCTCAGCGCCGCTTTGTCGGAGGAGGACATGCGGCGCTCGGTGTCCTTGGCCGTGGGCAAAACTGCTTTGCCCAAAGCGCTCACTTGAAGCCGCGTGCAAACAACGCGCCTTTTCTGGCCGTTTTGCGCGCCGGGAGAGAGGCAGCTCGTCGTGTGTCTTTTCTGACCGCGTGAGCTGGTGATACGTGTAGTTAGGCGTCAAGCCACTGCCAAGCACTGCGAATGCACAGCTCAGATCGCCCGAGACGTGATCTGTGAACAGCGGCATCACCTCACTGGAAAAAGCACTGGGTGCGCGGAAACAGTGTTTTTTTCTGAGCCCCTTTTTTTTCAAAAAGATAAGTGGTACGTATTATCGTGCTTAATAGTATGACTTCAAGATGGGTGCCAGGTGAGTACTTTGACTTCCGAAGGCGGTCACGGTGATGGCATGAGAGCTTTGCGCACTGGGAGGGGAGCAAAGGAAACATAGGCTTGTTTTGGTATCGAGCAACAGAAGTGCGCACCCTGGGCTTGAGAATGTCGATGTTATAACGCGGGTTCCATGTGAGTTCTTTTAGATCCGAGGCGGTGATGTGTTTTGGTCTTGGTTGAGGAAGCATCAGGTTGCGCGGCATGCCTGCAATGTTATGTCTTACAGCAATGTCCTACATGATAGCCGAACAGTTCCTTGCACACGTTTATGTATTGTACTGGCTGTGATTGGTTCATGACAAGTACACGTGCAGAACCTCACCTCTGACACTTAGATTAGCTACGCCACTGACACGCACTGCTACTGCATCCGGCTACATCGCTGCCATGGCCGATCTGCCTCGTTGGATCGATGACGCACGCGTGGACTCTGCAGCGATGATTTCAGCCTTTGAGGCGTTCTGTGCCCGGGAGCCCGCGCAAGTTGGGCAGTTTCAAGATCTGTTTCTTATCATCCATAGATGTCCCTGGGGAAGTAGTGCGCCAGGGTGGCGCTTGCCCACGCAAGCCTGTGAAGCGCTGACTTGCAGACGTTGTCAAACTGGTGCTGGCGGGTATCAGTTCCGCTGGTGGCACGCAGCATGGGAAAATGACTACAATAGACTGCGCAGGCCTGGCGCGTGGCGGATGAGGCAACAAGAATAAGTCTGCGAGAGCTACCGCTGCCAGCGCGTGTGTCTTTTCTGACTGCGCGACTGGCGGCCACTGTTCCACCGACATCGAGACGGCGCGCATTGGAAAAGCACACGGCGGGCCTGTGCAGTTCTGTCGTGTCTGTGCTGGGCATACGCTAGGCAGCAAACATAGGCATATGTACTGTTTGTGCTTGCTCAAAATCTGTGGTGCTTTTGGTTTGTCAACGCTTGGAAAACGTCAGCATGATAGGAAGGGAGCACGGAGCATGTCATGCCCTACCAAAGGAAGTCTTTGTAAGGCCAAAAATAGATGGTAGAGACACGCATGTTGGCACTCTCGCGACGGCACCTGTTTTTTTTGGCTTACTCTCTGCTTGCAGCCTTTTTTCGGCATGAGTCCATCATGGCAACATTATGATGTTTAGCATTTAAGAGCCCACACTTCAAGAGCACACACTGCACATTATGTCACGATGTTCCACGAGCACACACTTCTACACACTCCACTAGTTGTCTGGCGCGGCTTTTCTGCCCGCCTGACATTGCGCCCTTTGCAATGCTCGGTGAAGCTGCTTCGTTTTTTTCCCGATCGACGTCAGGTACTAATGCAGCTGCTGAGAAAAAGCCTATGGCGATACAGCCACACGAGTTGTCCAAGGGAAGCAAGCTCGGAGCCGACCGACGTCTCGTGGGCCGCTTGGTGGATTTCCAAGATACAAGTTCTCTCCTGCTATCTTGTCTGCGGGCCGGGCCGCAAGCAAGTCATACAAATTGAGGCTTGGAGAGAACTTAAAGAGGCAGCGAAGCAAGTCTTTCATGCCGGACAGCTGGTAAGCTTAACCTGTGTGTCCCTGTCTTTGCGCAAGGCCGATAAAATGAAATATAGCTACTCAGGGGTGCAAGTCATGGTTCGCTTTGACAAGCACCTGCAAGTAGCGCCCGCAGACGAAGAAAGTTCACGCTCCTTGTGTGGATTTCCAGAGCTTAAGTTGGCAGACTTAGCGCGGACAATACCAGAAACCTCTTTCAAAGCCGCCAGCTGCTAAGGTCTAGTTCGCATCAAGTGTCGCGTTCTCGAAGCAAACGCTTTCACTCCCAAGTCAGGCAAAAGCTTGGGTAAGGCACTTGTGGAGGAGAAATTTGAAAATGAGCGCTGGCAAGCCGAGCTAGTAGGTTTTGCGGAGTTTGCCACTGATGTTGCTGGCCTGCAAGCTGGCAGTGCATACTTGCTAACAGGGATTGCAGTTCAAGCCTCGCAAGACAAGAACGGGTTCGCGTTCAAGTGGGTGAAAGGCTCCGCTGCGTCTCTTCTGACCGGCGAACTTGCTGCGTCTTTTCTGACCGGCGAGAATCCTGACACACTGTCCAACACCAGCCAAGATGTTGTTAGGAAGCTGTCTAACCGGTCTGCTTTGGCCGGCAACAGGTCTCAGGCGCGTGCCATTTATGTTTCCGCGTCGACATTAGATTGCTTTCTGCCGTCGTCTGGCTGCCGCAAGTTTGATAACGCGGAAGTTTGGGAAGTCCCGTGGGTCACCCTGGTGGACATTAATCCTCGGCGCACCGCCTTGGATTGGCACTATACTGGCTGCTCCGAGTGCTTCAAGAGTGCCTGTGCTCAGCACGAAGGCGCGCAGCGTCGGTGCTATGCAATCGACGTGCAACTTGTGGACCACACAGGATTGCTGGAAGCCAAAATGTTTACTGCGCAAGCAGACGAAATGTTTGCATCAGCCGGCATCACTACTCCTGGAAGCATCGAGCCTCAAGATCAGCTTACTGTACTGCAAACACTACGCGGCTTGAACTTTTCTGTGCGACTTGCGATCATGGAGGAGGAGGCTTGGCAAAGTCGCGCGGCGCGCAACTATTTACAGGTTTTACAGATTCGGATGCTGCCACAGACATGGACTGGCACTGCGAAGCCTTTATTACGTTTTTCAGCGAGCGGCGGCTGCAGTGGAATTCCTGCGGTGCGAGCAGAGGAGGTTGTTGTAGATGCCGCTGAGCAAATCACAGGGCCGAAGGATTGCTTGCTCGATTGCGTCGAGTTACTGGTACAGATCGGAAATAAAAAGCCGCAAAATCGACAGGAGGCAGACGAAGCCGGCTTGCGTGTGAGCGTTGAGGCATCGGATCTTGGCAGCGAGTCACGTCCGAAGATGACATTGTCATGGCTGGTTTCGATCTTGACTTGCATTTGGCTTGATCTTTGTGGCAAGAGAGGAGTTGGCTTCCGAAAGTGCGACCTTTCGAATGTGTCATTGCCAAGGCCGAAGCTATTGTAGCTCTTCGCTGATTCAAGGGAAAGCTGTCTAGCCGCCGCCATGCGTGCCGCGCAAAGCCACTATCAGAGATGCTGGCTACATTCCCTTGCCTGACTCAAGAGGCGTGTCTTTTCTGACCGCACTGTCTTCATAGCAAAAAGATACGGTGACTGGCTGTTGGCAGGAGTCGCACGAAGGTAGGCACACATCCTGCACGAGCTGTTGTACTTTTGTTCATGTTGAGTCTTGGAAAGCACTGTAAAGACTCGGCGCGCTGACAAAACAGTTATGTTATGGGAAGGTCGGTCGGCATGTGTTGTTTTGTCGTTGCAGTTCGCTGCACCTTGCCTCAGCACCCTGCGCTCCTTTTTTGCACTTTCATGTGACTTCTCTGTTTTCAGCGATCACCTAGTGGTTGTTTTGTTCGAAACAGTGATAGTCCTCGACAGTTGTGACATATGGCGAAAGCTGCACCTCAAATGGGGTCTCGGCCGTGCCGTTGCTGTTCGGCTCTAGCTCTTTTGGGCATGAGCCAGATGCGGTTACCACCAGCCAAACACACCAACTGCCATCAACACACAGCATCAGCAAGCACTACCAAACACAGCAGCTGTCTCAGGCGCGTGCCATTTATGTTTCCGCGTCGACATTAGATTGCTTTCTGCCGTCGTCTGGCTGCCGCAAGTTTGATAACGCGGAAGTTTGGGAAGTCCCGTGGGTCACCCTGGTGGACATTAATCCTCGGCGCACCGCCTTGGATTGGCACTATACTGGCTGCTCCGAGTGCTTCAAGAGTGCCTGTGCTCAGCACGAAGGCGCGCAGCGTCGGTGCTATGCAATCGACGTGCAACTTGTGGACCACACAGGATTGCTGGAAGCCAAAATGTTTACTGCGCAAGCAGACGAAATGTTTGCATCAGCCGGCATCACTACTCCTGGAAGCATCGAGCCTCAAGATCAGCTTACTGTACTGCAAACACTACGCGGCTTGAACTTTTCTGTGCGACTTGCGATCATGGAGGAGGAGGCTTGGCAAAGTCGCGCGGCGCGCAACTATTTACAGGTTTTACAGATTCGGATGCTGCCACAGACAAGGACTGGCACTGCGAAGCCTTTATTACGTTTTTCAGCGAGCGGCGGCTGCAGTGGAATTCCTGCGGTGCGAGCAGAGGAGGTTGTTGTAGATGCCGCTTGAGCAAATCACAGGGCCGAAGGATTGCTTGCTCGATTGCGTCGAGTTACTGGTACAGATCGGAAATAAAAAGCCGCAAAATCGACAGGAGGCAGACGAAGCCGGCTTGCGTGTGAGCGTTGAGGCATCGGATCTTGGCAGCGAGTCGAAGATGACATTGTCATGGCTGGTTTCGACTACTGCATTGCTTGACTTGGGCAGAGAGTTGCTTCCAAATGCGACCTTTCGAATCATTGCCAGGCCTGTTGTAGCAAAAGGAAATATTGAAGCCTGGCAAGTGCTGCAGCACTCTTCCAACGTCGACGCGCAAGCGTGGCAAGAGAGGCTACAGTGGCAAAGACAAGACATGGACATGGGCAACTCACGAAAGCGTGTGCCACCTGAAGAGTTTACGCAGCAGACACCAAATAGCAAGGTGCAATGTGTCCGCAATATGCTCGCATCTCCAAGCTATACTGCCGAGTGAAGCTCTTCGCTGAATTCAGCGGTGCGTCGTTTCTGACCGCCGTTGTCATCCCGGCATGCTGCTGCTGCTCGGTTACCATCTGTCCGTGCTGTCTAGCCGCCGCCATGCGTGCCGCGCAAAGCCACTATCAGAGATGCTGGCTACATTCCCTTGCCTGACTCAAGAGGCGTGTCTTTTCTGACCGCCGTTGCCAGTTTGGAGTATTGCTGTCAGGGATTTGAGGCACGCAGAAGGCAGGCGTCATAGCAAAAAGATACGGTGACTGGCATGTTGGCAGGAAAGTCGGCACGTGTTATGTTATAGGAAGGTAGGCACACATCCTGCACGAGCTGTTGTACTTTTGTTCATGTTGAGTCTTGGAAAGCACTGTAAAGACTCGGCGCGCTGACAAAACAGTTATGTTATGGGAAGGTCGGTCGGCATGTGTTGTTTTGTCGTTGCAGTTCGCTGCACCTTGCTTCAGCACCCTGCGCTCCTTTTTTGCACTTTCATGTGACTTCTCTGTTGTCAGCGATCACCTAGTGGTTGTTTTGTTCGAAACAGTGATAGTCCTCGACAGTTGTGACATATGGCGAAAGCTGCACCTCAAATGGGGTCTCGGCCGTGCCGTTGCTGTTCGGCTCTAGCTCTTTTGGGCATGAGCCAGATGCGGTTACCACCAGCCAAACACACCAACTGCCATCAACACACAGCATCAGCAAGCACTACCAAACACAGCAGCTGTCTCACTGCAAACAATCTCAACAGAAGTGTTGGACCAGCTTTAGCTAGCTACCACATCCGAGCAAGTTGTCGCCTTTTTTTTTTTTTTTTTTTTCCGCTTGTGCGTCTTTTCTGACCGCAAACGCGATGGAGAACTCGGCGACCAGTCGTCTGCCGAAGCATGTGGATGCCAGCCGCTGGAAAGTTTCCGGCTGGGGCATGCACGAGAAAATGGAGTGGGCGCGATCGGACGCCTGCGACGCCCGCTGTGCAGCGAGGACTGAAGAGCCGCCCGCGCGGGCACGCGAGTTACTTCGAGAGATTCGGGAGTCTCCAGTGTTTTGGCTTGCGCTGCGCAAGCATCTCGATGAGGCGGATGCCATTTTTGTCTTGGAAGTTCTCTAGGAGCACAGCGGCTGGAAGGAGATCAAGCACACAAAGAATGAGCGGCTGCGCAAAGAGTATCTGCGACTGTTCGATGAGTGCTGCTTCTACAGCCGTGGCTGGAGGCACGAAGAAATGCAACAGCGCCAGCGGGCAGCATCTTCGGCAAGCGGCGCACAAGAAGCACGGCTGGTGCCTGCTCCAGGCACCAGCTCAGACACGAGCTAGTGGTGCATCTTTTCTGATCGCAATTTGCTCACTTGCAAAGGCATTATTTGTGGATTTTGGTCTTAAAGGCTTGAACTAGTGGTGCATCTTTTCTGATCGGCGCTAGTTCATTGAGCACGTGCAACCCTTGTGGATACTGCAGCCACTTGCCCGTTTGGCTTTGCCTGCCCGCTTTGTGGAGCCTTGTGCACAAGTGGCATGCTTTTTTGTGGCAGCGAAGTTGACAACATGCATGTGGGTGCGCTTTTTCTGGCCGCCCATATGCTGCCCGACGTATTCTGGGCCTCGCGAGCACGGAAAACCAAACGGGCTGGGGTCTCCGAAGCAAGGCATGACGGCAGCACAGATGGAATTTTTGTAGAATACCATCGAGACAACACATGGCTGTCGTTCAGGGCTTACTTACCGAAATTCATTTCAGGCTCCTTAAAAAACATAGGGCTTTCGGGTACCTGTTTTTTTCCTGGTCGTGAATACACGGACTGTACTAAAAAACGAAAAGCATGTGCTCAGCAGCTCATTGATCGTCGCTCAGTAGTCAGTCAAATAGATTTGTTTAAAACAGGACGCCTTCAAATTGGGGAACCGCTGGTGTTGTCTTCGGTGACTTAAATATACGGGCAGTACCGAGAACTTTGCAGGTATAATCTCCGCAATGCGTGCTGCAATGGCTCAAAGCCTCACTTTAGGCATGAGCCAACTGGCATGATGCAGCACCACAGCAGCATCACAAACCACAGCATCACGGATCGACACACAGCTCACACACACACACCACACGCATAGAAGCACATCACACCACACGCACGAGCACATCTCGCAGCTTTTTTTTTTTTATATTGCCTGGTGCGGCTTTTCTGCCCGCCTGACAACGCGCGAGCCTGCGCGCGGCTTTTCTGCCCGCCAGGCAGCGCCATGGCTCACGTGGATGCCGATTTTCTTGCGCTGGCAAAGCGATTTGGCCAGATGCTGCCACCGGGTCCGGCAATGTTTTGGGGCGGTGTTCTGGACAACTACGAGAAAGGCAACATTCCGAAAGAAATCGTGATCAAAAGCATGAATGCCCTTGAAGACATTCCAAACGCGGCGCAGTCAAATGCCGCAAGTGCCCCCGCGCAGTATTCATCTGGTGCGTCTTTTCTGACCGCCTCCACTGCGCCTGGAAGCCCGCGACCTCCTGCTTCCTCAGCTGGCGGATGCGATGATACTGGCTCGAGTGTCTCTGCCGCATGGACGAATCCGCCAGCATCACTGTACCACCAACCGCCAGGCTGGAACATGTGGTGGGGAAAAGGGTTCCCCCCACCGTGGCCCCCGCTTCCTCCAGGCACTGATCAATGGGCAAACATGTACGGCTGGCATGGGACTGGAAAAAAAAGCGGTGCGAAAGCCGCCGGCAAAAATGGTGGGTCGAACGCCGGCAAAAAAGGAAAGGCGAAGGGGTTCCGCAAAGCTGACATGACTGCGCGTGATTTGTCTGAGGCGGAAGCGCGAATGCAACGTTTCATGGACCAGCATCCTGATTTTGTGTTTCGGCCCAGGGAGGCAGTGCCGGAGGACATGCAGGCAGCGTACGATGTCTTAGGAGAGTCTGGGCCGCAGTTCTGGAAGTCTTTGCGGCATCACTTGCCGGGGGATGCTCAAGCGCACATTGCACAGGGACTTGTGCAGTTCATGGCAGAGCGCTCATCGTGGAGCGTGGATCAAACGTGCATGAGAGAAAAGTCCCGCAAAGAGCGCCGTGAGCGTGATGCCAACAGCTCGAGGTTGTCTGCGGCCACAGGCTATACTGGCCGCTGCCAGGCCACAGCGAGGTAGGTGTGTCTTTTCTGACCGCCTCCTCAGCGCCGTGCAAGCTGTTGCACGAGCAGTTGCAGGAAGTATACGGTGCATCTTTTCTGATCGCCGTATACTTGCGCCGCGCCGGCGCAGCCGTGTTACTTGGCAGGAGTGAAGGAGTCAGCAGCCGATTTGCGAAGAAAACTACTCGGATTGACACATGCGTGTTTGTAGTAATTCTAGCACTCAGTTCGCAAATAGTGTAAACCGTTTGGAGGTGGTTGGATTCTTTTGTTTTCCCTTCAAGGATTACCAAAAAGGGTCCCTTTATTTTGACATCAGTTCGCATGTTGTCCCATGCTAGCCCCCTAGCTCATTCACATTCCTTGGAAGTCCAGATTCACTTGCCACGAAATACGTAGGTCTCAGAATAGGGGTACCCCTGGCCTTGGAAACCATGGGGATTGAATGAAGTACGATGGGTCTCTAAGCAGCTATAATCAAACATACGTGAGACAAGTACCAAGCATTGAAATGGGAAATTGCAGGTAGCTGAATTGCACGAGGTTATTGAATCCACATGTGTTGTGATTGGTACCATGGAAGACTTCATTGATCCAAAGAATAGGTCGCGCTACTACGGGTCCGTGATTTGTGTCCCTACTAGGAGCCACCATTTTTTTATGGGGAACCACCATTGCTGTAAGCATTCGATAACATTTTGAAGGAAGTTGATCACCTCTGGTCGGTGCTTTTTTTGTGGTTTCGCTCTACTGCCACAAAGAAGTTTGTCAGAATACAAAGTCTCCTGTGTGGTTGGTTTTTGGAAAAACGAGGCTCCCGACATCGGGAATTTTGCAGGGCACCTTGCTGTCAACGTTGGCTTACCTCATGTTGAAATGACTGATTTTTGAAAATGCTCGACCTGCTCAAAGCCTCACATCAGGCATGAGTCAACTGGCATACTTCAACAGCATCACAAAATCACCGCACAGCACACACACACACACACACGCACACGCAAGGTCTACCTAAAGGCTCATCGCCACACACATCACATCACAGCACACGCGCAGCCTCGCAAGTTTTGTTGGGTTCTGCTTTTGCTGGGTGCGGCTTTTCTGCCCGCCTGGCAACTTGCTTGGCGCGGCTTTTCTGCCCGCCTGGCAACTGCAGTAGCCTAGGCGCGGCTTTTCTGCCCGCCTGGCGTCGCCATGGCTGCGCCGAATCCGGCATTTGTGTTGCTGGCAGACCTTCTGCGAGACTCGGTGTCCGACCTGCCTTCTTGGATTGGCTTTACGCCGGTGGCAAAACGGACGTTTGCCACCCGAGATGGGACTCGGATTTTGACGGGGCCAAGGCCGATCGGGATGGCTTGACCGAGGCTTTAGCTTCCACTACAGTGGTGGTGCCGGCGTTGCTGCTCTGGCTTGATGACTTCATGACTGCACACAGGGTGCACAGCTGCTGGAAGCACACGCTGGACGGTGGCTGTCTCTGGCATCAGTTCGAGCAGGGTGGCGACAATTATTTGTTCAACGCCATGTGGGCCTTGACTTTGACTGTGGTGTGCTGGCTGCGCCACATGTGCAAAGGCAAGAAAGTGCCACAGGTCCGGCTGATTTGTCTTTGCAATGCTGGCAAGCATCGCAGCGTGTTCTCTTCGCGGATGCTATACTTTGTGCTCCAGCTTCTTTACGACCTGCTGGGGATCCAGCAGCGAAGGTTTACTTGGCAGTGGGCCGCTCCCGGCGAGTGCAAGCGGAGCTGAGCGAAGCAGCTCAATGCCGCGACAACAAGGCGGCGAAAGTCTGCTTCCGACAGGCGGACCTGGTGGTGTCGCGCACCCGACGGATGTTCCTTGGCGGCCGAGTTCCGGCGCACTTGCACAGCGTGCAGATGTTGGACAAGGACCTTCGAGAGACGTCCACGACTGTATCCGCTGGCTACAGCGATATTTGCCTCGACACGCGCAAGTTCATCCAAGCGGCTGCCGCCGAGCGCGGCACGCCCCTCAGAAAAGCTTGGCTGGCAGACTGGCTGGAAGGCGCCGGCCTCGCTGCCCTTACCGCTCAAGGCCGCGCTGTGCTTCAGCAAGCTTCCCGCGTGCGTATGGCCCGCCACTGGTGCCCTATCATGCGCGCTCTGCAGCAAGCTTTCCCGGAGCGCTGTGGCTTGTGCGCCTGTCCCTTTCAGCTCAGCACGCCTTGGGACACGCTTGCAGCGGAAATACACGAGCACTTCATTTCTACTGGGGATGGTGCGTCTTTTCTGACCACCTCCCCGGAAGCAGCGTCTGTTGCGGCTTTTTTGAACGCTTCCCCAAGAGCAGCCTCTGGCAGTGGTGCGGCTTTTCGGCCCGCCGCTGCCGGGGAAGGTGCGTCTTTTCTGACCGCCTCCCCGAAAGCAGCCACGACTCGCAGACCTGCGTGGGCTGACGTGCAGGACGACTCTGCCCACGCCGCGGCTGCGCCCAGCGCCAAGAAAAAGAAAAGGGTGTCCTTCGCGCCAGAGGTGGCCCAATCTGCCGCGGCCGACGTGGAGGACACCGCGCTGTGCTTGGTGCTGCCTTGCGATGCCCCACTAGGCGTGCTCTTTCAGCCAGGTGCGCAGACGCTGTCTCGGCGCGGGGTGGACTGCTTGCTTGACGTTACTTCGGACGCGACCTTGCTTTCGTTCCGGGTCATACAGAGCGCGGAGGACGCTCAAGGCTTGATTGCCTACGCTAGCGAGTTGCTGGCATCTAGTCGGGAGTTGCAGCAAGAGCTTGCAGCGCTGCAGCGTATGCTTGTTGCCGCGGAGGTTTTTCCGGAGTTGCCTCTTGGTGGTATGCCGGCCATGGCGCTCTTCCAGTGTCTGGTCTTCCTTTACATGTGGTCGGTGCTCACCTTGAATTATTCATTTTTGCTGTCCAGCACCTTCTTAAGACTGGTGGCTTTGCCGCTGCAGGAGGCGAAAATTTTTGATATCTTGGCCGTGGTGCACAAGTACTGCTACGTCACGTGGCTCCACCGGACGGCGCGTCCGAGCTGCTGGCAAGGCAACGCTCTCCGCTTATTGCTGCCAGACACTGCCGACTGGGAGGCTGGGTGGGCGGCGCAGCAGGACGTGGCGCACGAAATTGATGAGACTGCCTTCTCGGAAGAGTACGCGCTTATGTGCAGGGATCCTTTGATCCCCGAGGGCTACCGGGCAGACTTGAAGCAGGTGCGGCGCCATGTGGCTGCTTCCGATCTCGGCTTGCTGCCCGAGCTTCCGCCGCGGCAGTCCTTTATGGAGCACGATGTTTACTTGGAGGCAAGCGGCGCTTTGCCCTTGCCGAGAGCCTTGCCGGCCATTCGATGCTCGGCCGGGGCGATGGAGGTGAACTGGGGCGACAACACTGGTGAGCCCCTAAACACTTCGCGGGACAATGTGATCTCCGAGACGGATGTCTGCTTGCAAGTCCCGTTGCCGGTGCCTGCAGATATGACTTTGGGGCACGTCCTGCTTTCAAGGGACTGGCGAGCCTCTTTCGAGCAATCCAATCTCGGCATGCCTTGGTGGATGTCAGACGCAGGCGGCTTTTCTGCCCCTGCTGCTGGCCACGCAGGCGGCTTTTCTGCCCCTGTCTCAGCCCTTGGAGCGCAAATCCACTTGCAAGCTTTGGGAGCTGAAGTCATGGCCACGCTGAGGCCCGACAGTGTGATGCATCCACACTTGCGAGCACACGTGGAGCTCATGCTGGGCATGTGTGCTTCCGTGCACTTGGCGCGCCAGGAGGCTTGGGATGTTGCCTTGTATGACTTTCTTTTAGGCTGCGGCATCAGAGCGCAGCGCACGCGTCCTGGCGATGCCGATGCCGGCTGGGTGGCGCATAACTACCGCAAGAGGCACCACGCTGCCCGCTCTGTGGTGCGACCCGTTTGCTGCACCATGTGGGGTGAAAAGTATCGCCCCATTGGATACTTAAACGATGCGGGGGACATCCAGCACTACTTGGTGCACGACACATGCCCTCTTGGAAGATGTCGCAGGCACAAGCAGCTTATGGGCTTTGGCACCGTGTGCCCACACTGGCATGGCTTCAACAAAAAACACGGCATCATGGCCACTCTGAACGCGCAGCGATACTTGAGGTACACGGAGATCGGAAGCAAAGGGGCTGACCCGCGCGCGCGAGACCAGCGGGCCAGCCAGTATCTTCGCACGCTTTTGCAGGAGTTAGGCTTTGTGGCCCGTGCGGACGAAAGAGCAGCAGACGGCGATGACCGCGTGATGCTCATAGGCCTTCCCCGCTTGGCTCCCTGAGTTTCACAGCAACGAAGGCCAAGACATACCCGGCTTGGTTGCCTTTACTCCGCTGCACGCCAAAAAACACTTCGAGCAAAATGACATTGACGAGTGTCTCCAGCTTCGCACCGCGGCGCAAGAGGTGCACGATGACCTTGAACGCTTGACAAGACAGCGCTGAATGCGCTTGAGATGCGCCAGGGTGCGTCTTTTCTGACCGCCCGGCGCTTGCCAGGCCGTGTGCCTTGCAGTGTGCCTTGCCTGGCAGCATGCGTCTTTTCTGACCGTGCTGCCTTGAACAGAGACAAAGTGAATCTGCCCGCATAAAAAGGAAAAAGAGCCGGTGGGACAACGGGCGGGCGGATGGTAACAAAGGGTAAATGATGGAGGCTTAAGACTTGTCAAACATTTGCGGTCAGGCAGGCTCCCTGTCAGCCAGGTTTTCTTTCCAGTTTTTGTCCGAGCGGTGGAATAGTTGCCTGTGAAGACATGACCTGTTGATTTCTTTTGTGACCGTTTGGCCATGTTCGTCACAAACAAAACATGATTGGTTTTCAATTTGGCCCCAAACATGTTTGCCCTGGTTGTTCAAGCCTCCTATAGTGGTTCTTTTTTAGAAACTTCCGCCACCGCCTTGCGCGGTACTACTTGTAGCTTGGCCCTGGTTCTTCTTGAGGGTAAATGAGAAACCAGCCCCCTAACCTCCAGAGCACCAATCAATCCAAACCACCAACTACAGCAGAAGCTGATTCAACACCCACAGATCGACCTCAAAGGGGTCTATGGAAGTGAGCTGTGACATGCATTTGTCCTATCACAGAGCGCATACGCCACGAGCAAGGGATTGAATGCCAGCACTGCCAGTACCGCAAGGAAAGTGATGAAGAAACAAATGACTCATCAAACACCCCCAATCCACCAAACCGATAGGGGACAGCAATCATCCCCCCAGTCCCGTTGGATGGTCCTGGGTTGACCCAAGGGTGCTCCTCCGAGACTCCCGCCACTCACGTCGAAGGCATCTGCGGGCAATACATGTTGTGTGCAGATCTGTGGGTCAAACTTCGACTTCACGGAAGAAGTCGAAGAAACACCGCTTTTGAAGGTACTACAAGAAACTTGGACAAATCTTAGATACTTCTAAAACTAGCAAAACTCATGCACTGAAAGCAGGGAACACCCAAGGGTTCTTCATCATGGGTGAGCTCGTTTACCCAGAATGATTGACCGGAGCGTGCTTCAGGTAGCCAGAAGCTTCGGGGCCCATGCTTGGAGTGCCTGTGAGCATAAAGAAGAGGCCGATCTGCGTAGTCAAAGGGTCGATGGTATTGGCAGTGCCTTCAAAGAAGACCTCGCGAGACAACAGGACGGACAAGCTTCACGTGTTACCAGTGGAATATGGCGTCTCACAAACTGGGACCTTAAACATGCTGTTGGTCGCCTCTGCAAACACTCAGGATCACCCAAGTTTGTCCGAAATCTACCCACTGAGATAATGATCCTCCAGGCGCGAACCTCATGATTGGAGCCCCTTCTGTCAGAACCGCGTGCCGAGCCACTGTTAGGTCTGCCGTGCTACTGCCGGCCATTCTCAGGAACGGCTCCGTGTTCCGCGATGCCATGGCCAGACAAAGCTACGCAGCCAAGTGCCGAAAAACAGGGCTCCCCACATCCAGGAGGAAAATCATCCCAAAGTTGCCCAACAGGTGCTGTTTAACCCCGGCTGAGAGGGGCCACATGTGGACGCCTGTCAAAAAGGCAACTTGCACCCAGCGCTTGAAAGACCTCTGCTGAACCGCAGCTCCTCATGGCCAGGCTTGCGAAGCTTGGGCCATTGGCTCCGGCCAAGTCTTTTGCACAGCCATGGGAACAGGGACGGCTTCGAGTTTTGCGTCCCGGGCCCTGTGGCGGACATCATTTGGGGGATTCATGTCCATCGAACTTCGCAGCCATCCATTTCTCAGCATAGAAATCTGTCTGTGGTTCAAGCCTGAGCAAAGAAATGCTTGGCCCGATTTGGATGATTCTCCTTAGCTAAACGATGGCGGTCATATATTAGCACGCATGGTTTTGATGGCGGTTTGAACGCCATGACATTACCTGCAATAGATTTTGCTCAGGGGGTAGGGCGTGCGCTTAGGCCCATGCTTGTCTCGTGCAGGCGCAGGTTTCGTACATGCAGCCTGGGTGACGGCAAACAGGTGTCATGAAATAAGCAGCCGTGTCCTCTAGTCTTGTAGGTGTCCTCTTGACACAACATCCCGTTAAAGTAAGCTCAAGAGACATGCAAAGGGGGAGCATTGGGAACCCCTCACAATTGAGGCTCTCCGGCAATGAGTCACACGATTTCCAAGCAGCGTTTGAGAAGGACGCTTCTTCTCCCATACCGAGCAGCTGCCTACCCGATGCAGCGCTCGTGGTTGGCTCCTTTGACGAACATATGAGCTCCAATAAGAGGGTGTTCCCCAATTCCAATTCATCTTGGGCTAAGGCCTCCACGGCAGGTCTCCCTCCTCCCTCCCATGCATGACGGGCTGTGCGCTTTGAACTGGCGGTGAGCCACGGACAGTGTCATGCCACCCAGCCAATATCACACACACAGAGACACGCTCGAGGGGGTCCGGCATCAGGCATGGCGAACTGAAATAGTGCCGGCAATATTTTCAACATGTTCAGGTGGCTGTTTTGCAAATCCAGGGCGTGATCGCAGGCTGCATTTGAGCCAGCGAAGAAGCGTGGGCCGTGCGCCCTCATAAGCCGGCCTGGTATAGTTCATGCACAGCTGGGCACACAAGTCACCCACACAAACAAAAATGGGCGTACAAAGGACGCCCTCACTCTCGCGCACTCATTTACTCACTCACTGACCCACCTACTGCACGGCACGGCACCGCACCGCAAAGCACGCACGCACCAACCGACAGCTCCGGCCAAACTGTCCTTCAGCCAAAGGAGTTGCACGCATGGCGACCGCATGTGGTGTCTCAACATGGTGGTTTAAGCAATGGTTTTACATCTGTTCAAAGGGCTATCCCCCAGCCCTGACTAGCACCCACGGCCTCCCAGCTGCCAATTGCGCCGCTGAAGCTGGCGGAGGCGGCCTAGCCAGTCTCAGAAGTCGGGACCCCAAATCCCTAGTTTAGGACATCGCCTCCTCCAATGATTCTCACATGTCCAAATGCACTTGGACATGGGCCTGGGGGTTACCTTCAGAGGCAATCAAATTTGAGAGCCTGGAGGCAGGGATTCTATGCCAATCGCCACTCGAAGTGCATGCAAAACAGGGGTGACCCCCGAGGCGGTTGGGATGTTCTCTTGCTTGTGATACTTAGAGCATCCATCGGGTGCTAAGCAAACTTGGTGTTGCCATCTTGTTTCACAGCTCAAAAGGCATAACCCTTTGGCCTACGACCTGCGCACCCGACTCACAAGCCTTTCAAGCCGCTTTCAGCGCAGGTGTGAGGTCCGTCCGTCCGTCCGTCCGCGGCGGCATCTGGCCCAGGCCTCCTTGTCCAGGGGCCTCCTGGAGGCAATGGCATGGCCCACTGCCCCCAAGTGTTGCCAGTAGCAAATACTTCATGTTTGATTCATAAATTGGGCGGATGGATGGGGGGTTCCCGAACATGGCGGCAACAAATGAGACGAACCACCGCTGCACCATGCGGATTCTAATTCTGCGCTAGCATTGGCGTTGCAGAATGGGTGTATACAACCACTTCTTGGTGTCCTGCGGGGCCGCTGGAGCAGGCCTTCGCGGATAACCAAGGTGAGACCTACATTCAAACACACCAAGGTGCTGTGGGTCTCCAGGTTCAAGTCCGGGATTGGCATGCGCTCCGTTTCGATTTTCCAAGCCATGGTACTATCGGAAGCTTGCCGTGCTAAAAGGTCACAGAATCGCCAGCTGCTACTGCCGCCACAATAACGCCTTGTCTGAGAGTGTCCACTGCCAAGAAATAATTCAAGCCACTCGCAAGACTTCTCCGTTATGAGGTTCTGAGTGATTGCCGCCAAAGCATTCCAGAACGCTTTTGGCCTTGCTCCAGCGCTAGGCAGGTTCGAACACTTCACACCATCATTGCTGAACAATTCTTCTGTGGGTTATCCTGTCAAAGGCCCTGGTCCCGTCCATTTTCCCACGAACTTGACACCAAAGAATATGCAAACAGGGCATCTATAGATATCCAGCTGGTCTCCCGAAGGGGGTGGCTTTGCAACCCCAACTAAGATGCCATGTGTGCCCCATGGGAGATGGGTTGGAAACCGCTGCTCTCTCCAGTGGTTCACTCATACCAAACCGGGATTTCTTGCCTTAGCTTATCACTTCCAAGTTGGTTCTATCGCAGGAAGTGGCATCAACGCCCCATCTTTTACCAGCCTAACACCCCGCAAGCGGTGAACCGGTTCTTCCCCTGGCACAAGCTTCGGACTCCGCACGCGCGGTCCTTGGCACAGACTCTCCCTGCCCCACAGGCGGCGCCGACCTCGAGGTGCCGAAGCCCCCCACCCCGTTGGGTGAGGTCCCTCAAAGACTCGAAAACAGATAGCAACATAGGTGTCCTTTTAGGGCACATGGATGGCCCTGGTAGATGATTAAACTACCAGGTAAACCAGGGCCATCTATTTTTCTACCAAAACAACCAAAAAGGACACCGATGCATGGCAACCCACAAAATAGCCTTGGCTTAAGAATTCGCTGGCTGACACCTACCTTTTGGCACCTACCCATGTCCCCCCCTCATTTTGTCCAATGGCCGCCCAACCAGCTGCCTCTGCAATTTGCCACAAAGACCCATGTACATACCCGGTTCATACTGCTACAACGTACCAAGCTCGCCAAGTCCAAAAGTCTCTCTAGTATGGCTGGGAAGCATAACCTATTGATCGAGGAAATGCTAGCAGTCACCTATCCAGGGGTATTAGTTTGGGCACTCAGACGTTGCAAAGACTAGCCAACCGCCGTCTTACACTCTGAAAGCAGACGTGGCAAGCAGAGGGGATGACGAGAGTTGGAATCGTGCCACATGTTCTCGTACTCTAACCCAACTGTATTCTGCCCACACCAAAAAACAAATCAAACATAACGCAAAACAAACACCTTCGGGATGCATCAACAACTAGATTTGCTTCCAGCCTGTGGCCCTACACGAAACAAAACAAAAAGGAAAGGGTATCAGGGGCTTTCTTCATTCGCAACGCTAGGGCAATCCTTGCAAACACCATCGTGTCCTTGCACCCTGAACCTCGGACTTGTTTGAAAGCCAATCCTCGGGGTGTAACTTGCGACTCCGCGAGACTTGGAGCCAATCAAATACAACAGCTTGGTTGGACGGGAAGCTCCGCTGGCCAAACTTTTGCCATATTGATTGATTCGTTTCATCTGCCAGTTGGAATAAAACCCGGGGCTCCATTTTTTGAGAAAGATGCCCTTCATGGCCCAAATCTCTCTTCAAAGATCCGTGAGGGCCCCGCTTCTTCCGCCAGACCGCTGGCACTCGGGAGTCCTCTCTGGGCGCCTGTGCCATTGGAATTTGGCCATACCCAAAAGAAGAACAAATTGATCGCTCGGCTAAGATCACATTTCCCCCCAACGAATCCTTCCTCACGGTCGGCATCATCTGGCTTGCCCAACGGGCAGTATACTTCACCGGCTGTATACTTCACCGGCTTCTGTTGCCAGCCCTTTGACACTGGGCAATTCTTCACCGTTGAAGGAGAAACGTCGTCAACACAACTGCTCCGCAATGCTAATTTTGTTGTTTGGAGGTGAATTCATCCAGTTGGCGGGTTCTGCCGGTGAATTGGCGGGGTCCATGGAGCCGTGGGTAAGCCTCACATCGGCCCCGAAAAGGCCATGCCGCCAACCCCAAAACAAAAAGGGGCTCCCCGAACAAAGGACACCTCACATGGCCCAGGTGGATGGACGACATCCTTTCCCATGGCTTCAAAGTGGCGCGAAATGGAGTTCGTCCATCCACAGCTTTAATTTCACCGAGCTCCGCACCTGCCACGTGTCATGGCCTGACGATCCAGAGTGCAGCCATGGGTCAGTCTAAAACTCGCGGGGAGTACTGGATACAGTGGTTTCCCATACCTTCCCTTGCTAGCCTTTTTAAGGGACTTATGGTATTGTGAGAAAAAGAAGATTCACTTTAAGCGGCGGGTGTTGCTTCGAATTGGACTGTCTTTCACTTGTGGCCAACAATCTCACACACACACATAAACCGCACCTGTGAAAGGTCAATAGCGGCAATCGAAACGCGCCCTTTAAGGACATGCAGTGCGACTCGTCGAGCGTGTCAATCAGCGTCCGCCTCGACGGACACTTGCAGGTCGACTTGTGCCTCTCACGGCTTTTGAGCGGCCCAAGTGAGCCAAAACTAAACCCTGTCGCAGCAACTTGGTGGCTGGAAGGGAACATCAACACGGGTTTTGGCGATGAACTGCATGACCTCAAAGGAAATCACAACTTGGAATGGTTTGTACTATATCTCACTTCCTGAGTTGATGGGCCAAACAAAAGTCCAAACTTATTGTTTCCCACTGAAAAATGGGCTTCTCAAAGGTCTAAAGTCCATGACCTCCGGAAGGGAGGTATGGGGTTCCAAACTCCCTCATTCAGCGTCAGCTCCTGAATGTCCCTCGCTCCACTTCTTGAGGTCCGACTTCGCTTCCTGCGGGGAAAGCTGCCCAACCCCACGTCAGCAAACAGCTTCCTTGCAGCCTTCACCTCCCGACCGCCCCCCCTCCCGGCCAAAAAAGGGAACCCCACGTACCAAAAGTGGAAGGATCTGGTGGCAAAGTACACAGTGGCAATTCCGGTGAACTGACGGAAGCCAACAGAGTCAGCCGGAACTGGACCGCGCACAAGGCAAACCCCATACCTTGGAAACGACTGCTCGGCACCTCGGATTGAAGCCTTGTTTACTTTGTTGCTTGATTTGTTTCACCAGATGCCATTTGCTCTCAAGCCCAGCCCCCCCCAAAAAAAGAAGAAGAACGAAGCAGGACAAGGGGGGTTTCGCCCCCGGTAAGAAACAAAAAGCAAAAGCACAACGGGGGTTTCATTGATCTCGTGACATGGCCCACACAGGCCTCCCTCTGCGCCTCAGGCACGGCTCGCCATCTCCAGCCTCGGAAGCTTCTTGACATAACAAGGCCCCCCCAGCTTTGTCTGGGTTGAATATGTTCGAATGCACGCCAGCCACGAGAAATGATACTTTGAAGGACCGACATGAGCAAGGAGTCAGCATTTCCCGTGGGAGTTGACAAGTGGCCTTGCACCAATGATGGCATGCAAGAAATAATTGCCCACCCAAAGACATTTTCACCATTGTATAAACCCAAACATGGTTTTCCTTCTGGGTTCAGTTAAACCAACTGAAAAGGGGTTCCTCAAAAAAAACACACTCCCAAGTCTATGCTAACGTGAGGAACTGTTGTCCCGGCTTAACATCTACAAGAACTATGAGTCATCGAGCATGAACAGAGTGATCTAGCAGCGTTCGAGACAAGGGGAATTGGAGATGGAAAAAAGAAAGAAAGAGAGAGACAGAGAGAGAGAGAGAGAAAGAGAGAGAAAAAGAAAGAAAGAAAGAAAGAAAGAAAGAAAGAAGGAAGGAAGGAAGGAAGGAAGGAAATACAGAAAGAAAGAATAATAAAAAGAAAGATACATAAATAAGGAAAGAAAGAAAGAAATAAAGAAAGAAAAAAAGAAGGAAGGAAGGAAGGAAATAAATAACGAAAAACATAAATAACTAAGGAAATAAATACATCAATAACGAACGAAAGAAAAAACACAAGGAAAGAGAACAAAAAAAAGAAAGAACTAATGAAAGAAAGAAAGCCAGAAAGAGAGAAACCAAATGAAGTGGAAAGGCAGCATGGCAAGGTGAAACGGCAAAGTGGAGAGTGGCGAGAAAAGAGTGCGCATGGATAAAATGCAAAGGAGCTAGTGCAAAGGAAAAAGGAGAAGAGCGAAAAGCAAAACAACATCCGCCCCGCGAAACCGTTTTCGTCAACCGCTCAAATCTGCGACCTTTTGTTGCGCCCCAGTATGGTTAAGGCATGCCTTCTCCCGGCATTGTTTCGACTCAATTCTCCAGCAAAGATCCCAGAACGCATGCCATGTTTTTGGACTGGTCGGGCCGGGCCCCACCCTATATCGAACTGGTCAGGGATAAGAGCTGCTCATTAGGCAAGCAACCAAAAAAAAACCGAGATAGACCCCATTTGCCCAGCCCCCTCCGTAAGACCTGGCAACTCTCTCAGCCTTGAGATTCCTGCGAGGAACCTCGGATCCTGCAATCCACGGACTCTGAAGCCCATTCCCTCGGGTCCATACGGCCCAAAAGCAGTGCCACCCCCCACACGGACGTTGATAGCTCTTGAGAGCATGTGAGGACACCGAAATCAAGGGTGCCATAGACAAAGAACAACACAGAAGGCAAACTGAACCAATAGCGATTGACCGGCTCCAAATGCTGAAAAGAATCAGGAAGGCGGCTCCCTAAGCGATTCTTCATGAGTGCGCCCGTCTTATCCTGAGAGCTTGCTATAGTTTGAGGGTGATTGGTGATGAGTTCGCTCGTGAATCAAGGCATTGGTTCAACGGCACCTTGCAACTCTTGGATCGACGCTGGCGCAGAGCGTTCAAACGCCTGGAACACTTGCAAAGGCAAAA
>CAUJNA010003598.1:467500-500613 GCA_963377175.1 Effrenium voratum | reverse complement strand
ACATACATACATACATACATACATACATACATACATATGTACATGCATGCATACATACGAGAGAGGGAGAGTGGGGAGAGAGAGGCTTGGGGGGATGGGGAGGATGGGAGCGGAGGGAGGGAGAGAGGACGACAGAACACACAAGGGAGACAAGGAAGAGAGGAAGAAGGAGAAAAGGGAGAGGACAATGTCGGCGGACTGAGCCGGAGGCTCTAAAGTTTTCTAGGGTGCCCCAGGCCCAGCGGGCTGGTGGCTTCTATCTTCGATGCTTACCAGGGAATAGGATCTCTTTGGTTTCCAGGGAGTCAGGAAGCCATGGCTCACTTCGGTTCGGAACAACGAAGGCCATGATGCCGAGAAGCACCTTCATACCAAACCGGAATTTACCGCATCGAAAATTGGTCTAAAACGTTCTAAGCAAACAGGCACTAAACCAACCGTAAAGCCCTAGGCCCACAAACACACCCTAAATCAACCAAGCCCAAACCATCACCTTAACCCCCTTTGTGGATATGTCTTTGAAACACTTGGGGGACCCCTCCCCAAAAAAAAGCACACTCATAAAGTTGGTGTGGGTTCCTTTGTGGTTTTCCTTTAAAGCCACCCAACAAGGGCCCCGTACCCTCAACGAAACGACACGTAATTCAAGGGGCAGGGTACTTAGCAAGTGGGGAAAATACCCCTGCTTATAACCCATGAAATAAGTCTCCGTTCAGTGGGTCACCAGGCTTCCGAACCACATACCTACCCGACCGCCCTTTTCAGTATCTCGGACGCCCGGTGGATTTCCATGGGAAAAATGGGCTTTTGGTTGCTTGACATGGTTGACTTCAAAGGGGAGCCCTTCCCAAAAAAAGGAATAAGAGGCACCGCTGGGCAGCTGGGGTATGGTCCACAAATAGCCACGCCAAGTCGCAGTCCGCGCAGGCCCCGAAGCCCAGCCGCGACAGGCACTGCTTCGTGCAGATCCGCTGGTTTAGGCCTGAGCCACGCTCGCGGCCCACCGTTTTCGGGGCTTCGCTGCCGCACGTCGAGTGTTTGCAGCCTTTGGGGGCCCAAAAAGCGAAACAAATGAGCGCGTGCAGGAATAGGTCGCTTTTGTTTCAATGTTGCAGCCTTTTGGGTTTTGGGTCCTTCAGAAATAGCCCGCTCTCAGCCGTAAACTCCAAAAGGCCTGAATCAAGAGGATAGTCTGCCAAAACCCTACAAGCTTCCACGATTGTTGGAAACAGTGTAGAACTTTGAACGAGGTATTTGTATCATGTTTCTCTGTACCCCAGAAGAAACACCAAAAAGGAGACACATAAAAGGAGCTCTGTTTCCGAGAAAGAAACCAACAACAAAAATAAGTGTTTCTACTCTGGCATTTTGCAGCAAAAATGGAACATACCGCCCCTTTTACTTGTGATTGACCCAACACAAAAGCAACACTGAACTGATGACAGTTCTTATCACGGGCACTTTCAGAATCTCCATGTTCAACTGCAACGTAGCTGCATTTCTACTCCTGAAAAAAATCGCAGGACCCCTGCAACTTGGCCATCTCTTGCTGTCCCTGGCCCCAAACCAGCCACACGCCAAGCAGGTTGGCCAAGCAACTGGTGGTTTGGATTGGCGGTTTGGTGGTTGATAGGTGTCAACAAGAAGCAAGGGTTCAGTTCCAACAAGCCACCAATCCAAACCACCAACTAAGGGTAGCCTCATAAACTGGTCTTGCCAAAAAGGACAAAGTCCAGGAGCTCTTCAAAGGGAAACCTGTAAACTCTCAAGAAAAAAAAATGGAAACCAGCCGTCTGTTCGTTGACTCTAAAGGGACACCCCTCGCGGAGTTCGTCTTCCTTCTGCCAACATGCGTGGCGAGTGACAGCCAGAGGCGCACTGCGGCACATCCCGCTGCACGCGCTGCTTCCACTGCGGCGAGGAACTGGCAGCGTGGCAATGAAACGTTTGGTTTGGAGGCAACCATGATTCATCCTTTGCTTCTATTGACAGACCACGAGATGAACATTTGAAGATTGGCTCCTTCAAACGTCTGGATGCCATTGTTAGTTTATATGCGGGCTCGGCCGACACTTGGGAATGGCAAAATTTAACCGTGTCTCCAAAACACGGGGCAACACACTTTGCTGGAAAAAACCTGTCCACCAGTGATAAATTCCCTTTAAAGCCAACCGTGGGAAATAACAACTATCTTTCAGGAATGGAAGTTCTTAAACCCCAATGATACAGCTTCAAACAACAAAGGAACAACATAGTCTTCGAGCACATTCAGGAACTCACTTCCCTCCGTCCCAAACTGGTCATTTAATATAACAAACATGTAACAATTTGCGATAAGATAACAGGGTTCCTTTTGAAGGTAGGGGCCGTGTGTTTGCATCCAACCGTGGCAAACGACGACCCTCCTGCATGTTGAATACAAACACAAAAACGTACACCCACAGTCATGCTGCTCTCAATAAATTCCGCTGCCCCAAATAGATGGGCTCAGCATGCTTAGAATGCTAGTGCAGTCACGCGGATCCTTGCAAACAGGCACCAAGCAGTACGAATTTGCTGTTCAGCGCTCAAATCCTCACTGGCTGTGGATGGCCCCAAAAAGTCCAAACCTTATATTTACCACCAAAAAAGTATTCCCCAAAAGATCATGAACTCAGGAAGTGAGAATCCTCTCGACCCGTCGACACTTCGAGAGCCCCGGCCTGTCGCACTTGTGGGCCTTCAATTGCACCAAGCCCAGGCTGCACTCCTCGGCGCGTTGACTGAGCGGCCGTACAGACCAAAAGGGCAAACTTCTTGAAAAAGGGAACACCCAAGACAACAAGCAAGTCGGAGAAAAACAATATATATATATATATATATATATTCATGGAATGTTAAAGTACCCCCTGGCTGACTACCCCCCCCCCCCAGAATTAGGGATAACCCCTTATTAAGGCCTTATTAGGGTCTTAATCAGGCCTTATTTTTCAGTCAGCAAAATAAGGCCAAAATAAGGGCTATTTTGTTGCTACCGCTATTTTGGTCTTATTTTTGGGCTGCGTGTGAACGTCTTGCCAGCTTCGAAAGACATGGCTTACTCAAGTTCAGGGTTCGTGCTGAGTAAAAGAAACACACAAACTCCAGTCAACATGTGCAGCAACCGCTACAGCTGACACACATATCAGGTACCGCATAATCTACAATCTTCAAATTCATGTTGTAACCAGATTGCAATGGATGTGGTGGAAGCGCATTGCTGCGAGTCCGCCACAGAAGGCGACGACTTTGACGCCCAGTGCGCCTGTTTCTGCATTAGTTGAAGCTGCAAAGAACCGCCTCCCTAGACTGCCCCAAACTGTTGGCCGATTGCTTAGTCGAGGTGTCTCTCACGGATAGCAGTTCAAGACTTTGACCTTAGGTGTGGTGCGCATTGCTGGGACTGATGTCACTGTCTACACTTCTGGCAGTGCTCAATCTGAGTGGGTCGCTGCTCAGGCGAAACTATTCACCAAACAAGAACAACATTCATTTTTTGCAATTGTTCAAGTTTGCGGTTGAGACAGTCATTCGATTTTTTCTATGGTCCATAAGTCGTTGGAGGCAGTGATGCCGTTCATGCGAACGAAAGCGCCTAAGAAAGCCAAAGAGACATTGACGAAGTCATCTGAGATGATACTGGATTTTCACAGGGCTATGTGGCCTGGAATTGAGGTGTTGCTGCGGAAGTCAAAGCACTGTCACGGCGGCGTACTTCAAAGAAGTGATGCCCCAACCTGCTGGCTTCAGCACAAAACGATTCCCACATCCGTATTTGTTGCCTTCATCGTGTTTGCGGTCCACTGCAAGTTCAGGCAGGTTCGGGATCGGAGTTTTGCTTCTGCGTCATTTGGTCAACTGCTATCGGCGATGGCCCAGCAAATCGAACATTTCAACATCGACCATGATCGTGTTGGTGATGGCAAACGCGTGATTCTTTCGGTGGATGGCGCTGGCAATGTCGAGGGAACACTTTTCTGGACAATCGATTTTTATCGTCAGAACTTGTGGGGCTTTTGGTCCGAAGATGCCAGAAACGAAGAGAAAACATGGATACTCCACAACAATGGTCTTGGAAAGCGGCCGCTGGTTGAAATTTTGATGTTTTGCCTCGACCCGCAGCACCCCAAACGTGTTCAAGATGTTCTGCTGGGACCCTGTTTCAACATCCTGACATGGCTGGCTGACTACCTAGACCGGTCGGTCTTGGATCTCCGCCGGGACTTTATACAATTCCGAGCTGCAGACTACTGGGTCAAGAACAAGAAGAAACACAGGAAGACTATAAGCGCGGTGCTTGTTGAGCAGGTTGCAAACACTTTGTGGCTGGGTCGGGAGGGTGCAGATTCAGAGGATACTTGCAGCAAAGCTAGCAATACTACTTGTCAGGTCAACAATTTTGCTTGAAACACGTGCCTTCCTTTATCATAAATTATATGTTAAGTTAGTGTTCAAAGTGACTGGGGACCCTGTCTGTTTGTTTGTTTGTTTGTTTGTTTGTTTGTTTGTTTGTTTGTCGTTTTTTCTTTCTTTTGTTCTTTCTTTCTATATTTCTTTCTTTCTTTCTTTCTTCCTTCCTTTCTTTCTTTCTTTGCTTCTTTTTTTCTTTCTTTTTCTCTCTCGCTCTCGCTCTCGCTCTCGCTCTCTCTCTGTCTCTCTCTCTCTCTCTCACTCTCCCTGTCTCTCTCCCCGTCCCAGGATCGCTTTCTCAGCAATGTCATCGCCAAGCGTGACCGTGCTTACCGATCAATGGCGCCAGTGCAGGTGTACATGCCTGCCACAGCTGGAATCTCAGAACCGCAGTCACAGACAGTCAGTCAGCCAGGAATGATCCCAAACATCCAGCCAAGCCGTTTGGAATTCCAGCACTGGCTGACTGGCTGACTGGCTGACCGCCAGTGACTTGTTCATGCTGTGAGACTTGCTGAGTTTGTCTACTTCTGCAACGCAGCAGTGGCCATGCAAGAGTGCAGCATTTTCCATGCCTTGGCCTAAGGAGTTCGTAGTTGAGCAAGTCCGCAATTCCCGTGTGAAAAACTAGATCCGCACGCCAATTGACTGAGATCTTCATGGATGCGAGCGCGATTGGCAAACGGCCATGCGAGCTCACCTGGATTTGGCTGCCTCAGAAGCAGCAGGGTGCATGGGCGCCGCCGCTGGCCGGGACCTTTGGACACAGAGTCGGATCACTTTCCAAGTCACGCCACGCCGCTAGAAGTCACACGTGTGCAAATGACTTCGCTTTGAGGGAGCGATACAGGCTCAAGCGATAGACTCCTTTGCTGGATGACTTCCAAAGACAAAACCGGAGAAACCCACAAGGAACTGAGCTTCATTGAGAGATTGATTGGTTGGTTGATTGGTTAACTGAGTGGCAATCGTTTGACTGACGCTTGTGCACACGCAACTCAATTCTGAACCTGGAACTCGGTCAGTCGCATGTCATTGTGTAGTGAATAGTTGTTCTCTCGATCCTTGTTTTGCAACATGACACGTGCTGATCTCGCAAGCCAGCGTCAGTGCCAAAGCGCTTTCGATGGCCGCGTCGCTCCAGTCCGTCACGGACTCGGAAGCGCCGATGTGGACACAGCCTTCGCAGCTCTCTCCCAGCGCAACGCCTACCGAGGACAGGCGCAGAGAATTAGTGGAGCGCTCGTTGGCTAAATTCAATATCGACAAGTTGTCAAGAGCACAAGTGTCGCATCATCATAGCGCACACAACTCAAGGGCTTCGGTCGATCTCATTCAAAGATTACAACAAAAAGAGTGCCCCTGCTTCCAGGACATGCAGCAAGAGAGCATGCTGTCAAAAGCCGCTCGCTGTGTGCAGCTGGCGTGGAGTCGAATTTGCGAGAAAGTTGCCATAGACACGCTTGAGGAGACTGTTGTGCGCAGAAATCTCAAGCAGTCTGAAATTGAAACCAGTGTTACAGCCCTTGAGCCTGAGGGAAGCTGAAAAATCTGACTCAGTAGAAGAAAAACTGTTCAACAGTTGAACGCTGGCACTTTCCGACGATGCTTTGGCTAATGCGATTTCTTCATTGTTTCCCAAACACGCAGGACTCAGCCCTAGCCACCGTATCAACAACGTCTTCTTCTTGCACCGGCGCCTTTAGCGGGGAGATGGCGCTGGCAGTGATCGAGCGCACGGTGAACGCATCCAGGCGATTGCGCCTGCCGGTTTCTTTCAAGCCAGTTCGAGCACATGACCCTAGGGCTGCAACGAACCATGTTTAAGTTGAAACGTGGTTCCAAAGATATTTACCTTGGTGTAAAGGGATGACTAACATTTCCGGAGCGGATCCCGATTTCCCTTTACTGACATGGAAACGTTGTAGCACGAAAGGGGAGGCGCCGTGTTGTTGTTGCTGCTGCTGATTGTTGCTTGCTACATTGACTGTCGCTGCTATTGGTGAATTTGGTCTTTTGCTCCCACACCAACTTGTTGTTAGTTTGATTTGTTTTGTCTTGGTGTTGTTGATAGTGTTGTTGTTGCGGTGCCTTGCTCTGAGGGAGATGGGGATTGGTGAGCCCCCGCCAGGGCAACCCTCCGCCGTGTGGTGTCAAATGATGCGCCTGGTAGTATGCGACCTTTAAGTGTTTTTTTGTGAGACCCCGCCAGGCACCCTCCCCTCCCTTTGTTGTTGTTGTTGTTGTTGATGTTGTTGTTGCGGTGCCTGCCTGAGGGAGCTGGGGATGGTGAGACCCCGCCAGGCGCCCCCCCTCCCTTTGTCGTTGTTGTTGTTGATGTTGTTGTTGCGGTGCCTGCCTGAGGGAGCTGGGGATGGTGAGACCCCGCCAGGCACCCTCCCTTTGTTGTTGTTGTTGTTGTTGTTGTTGTTGTTGTTGATGTTGTTGCTGTTGCTGCTGCTGAGCTGCTGTTGCACTCTGGTGTTCTGGTTTTTGCTGGCGCTGTTTGTGACTGCTGTTACTGTCGCTGTTGGCGTGAATGTTGTCGCTGATGTGTTGCTGCTGTTGTTTGTCGTTGCGGCGTTCTTTCTGTTGCGATGGTGTTGGTGGCGGTTTTAGAAGAGGTTGCGATGCACACACTCACCCCCACACACAGCTGATTCGCAAAAGTACACGGGTGTGTCCTGAAGTACGTCCTTCGCAAAACTTAGTAATATTCTTGCATCCTTCTATTTCCCTCCAGAACCGCCCCAAAAAGAGTACCTTCACAATGTCACAAATGTTATAAAGCCCCCCCCCCCCCCACATGCATTCACTCAATTTAGCTTCGGCTAATGAGCAGACCTTCTCTCTTAAAACTAGAGTGCCATGTTTCTGCCTGAAGCTGTAGACTCAGCCCCCTCATGTCGCTCAAGACCATCAATAAACTAACAAACTAACAAGAACAAGAACAACCACACCATCATCAACAACAGCTACGACTGTGCTGTCACAACACAGCAACAACAACAACGAAAACAACAACAACAACAACAACAACAACAACAACAACAACAACAACAACAACAACAACAACAACCACTACAACAACAACAACAACAACAACAACAACAACAACAACAACAACAACAACAACAACAACAACAACAACAACAACAACAACAACAACAACAACAACAACAACAAAAAAAAAAAACAACAACAACAACAACAACAACAACAACAAACACAACAAACAACAACAACAACAACAACAACAACAACAACAACAACAACAACAACAACAACAACAACAACAACAACAACAACAACAACAACACCAAACAGCAACAGCAACAGCAACAGCAACAGCAACAGCAACAGCAACAGCAACAGCAACAGCAACAGCAACAACAACAGCAACAGCAACAGCAACAGCAACAGCAACAACAACAACAGCAGCAGCAACAACAACGACGCCTGTAACAACCAACAACAATAACAACAACCAATAATAAGCACAACAGCAACAACACCAGCAGCAACAAGAACAGCAGAACGAGCAGCAGCAGCAGCAAACATCAGGCAGAACGGACACAACAGCAGCAACAATAGCAACAGTAACAATGAACAACGACAACGACAACAACAACAACAACAACAACAACAACAACAACAACAACAACAACAACAACAACAACAACAGCAACAGCAACAGCAACAGCAACAGCAACAGCAACAGCAACAGCAACAGCAACAGCAACAGCAACCGCAACAGCAACAGCAACAGCAACAGCAACAGCAACAGCAACAGCAACAGCAACAGCAACAACACCAACAGCAACAGCAACAGCAACAGCAACAGCAGCAGCAGCTCAACAGCAACAGCAACCGCAACAGCGACAGCAGCAGCAAAAGCAACAGCAGCAGCAACAGTAACAAAAGCAGCGGCGGCAACAGCGAACAAGAACAAGAACAAGAACTACTGTTACTACTATGACGACAACATCAACCACCGCAACAACAACAACAACAACAGCAGCAACAACAACAACAACAACAACGACAACAACAACAGCAGCAGCAACAGCAACCAGTAACCGCCATGAACAACCCACAACAATGTAACAACAAAAACAATTAACAACCAACCACCATAACGTCAACAACAACCACGCGCAGAGCAGCAGCAGCAACAACAACAACGACAACAACAACAGCAACAGCAACAGCAACAACAACAACAAGAACAACAACAACAAGAGCCACAACAACAACAACAACCACAACAACCACAACAACCACAACCACCACAACAACCACAACCACCACAACCACCACTCACAACCGCAACCACAACCACAAAAAGAGCCACAGCCACAACGACAACAAACACAGCAACGGAGCATAAGGAGCTCGTCATTTGAGCAGTCTGTTGCCTAGTTGGGGGTGATGCGTGTCGTTTGCCGAGTCTATTTAAGGAAACCATGGCCCAAGTGAAATCTTGGAGTTTCAGACTCACAGCAAGGAAATTGACGAGACCTGTCGACAATTGATTGTCGATCATGTGCACTGGTGCAACGCTGCCCTGGACACATTCAGATCCCCGCCTTGCCTTCATGGAGACTTGCTGGGCATCATGCCTGCAGGGAATTTTGACCCAACCAGCAGCTACATGGAACGGGCGCACGCAATCAACAGAGCGCCTTTGTGTGTGAACCAATACTGCTTTGCTCACAGCAAGGAATGCCCTGTATTTGGGCCTGCAGCGCGCAAAAGCCAGTATGACATATCAGGTCTTCCATGCCCTGACATGTCGCCAGCTGGTTTGCGAAAAATGTCGGAGGGGGCCACCTCTTCGGTGTTTGCTGCGCACGCGAAGATGCACGTTCAGAACCGAACGCCGCTCCTGGTCATCGAGAATGTGCCGGACCGCCTAAAAAGCGACGGGTAAAGTCTGCTTTAAAAGCGAGCGCATGACTGTTTAAAAAGAGGTTTCAGTAGCATGAAAGAGAGACTTTGCCTAACACCGCGCAGCCGCAGGAGCTATCGGTGCCGCTCATCCAGCACTTGTATGGGCGACACTACAATATAAGGCAGTTGTTTGCCTGTCCTACAGACCAAGGGCACGCAGGGGTTGCAAGAGACCGCACGTACCTCGCGCTGTCGCTCAAAGGCATTGCCTATGAAGCGGTTGATGTCGAAGCGCTGTACGAGTCGGTCAGCAAGTACATCCGCGCAAGAGTGGCAACACGACCGAGGGACTACGTGGTCAGCAACAACCGGGACCGGCTCGCTGAGGCGCAAAGAACTGCGTTGACTCGACATATCTCCTTGCGACCGGTCACTCAGCTGTTGATTGGCACCGGCTGCCAGTTGGTAATTCCATTCGGAATCAAGATCAGTTTGTTCTGCTGACATTTGATACATACTTCACCTGGCAGCGCATTGCAAAACCTGCGCAGCGCAGCAATTAGCTAGCCAAGGGGTTCCAGGATTCCTTAAACAGTACCCTTTGACGAACCAACGGTTTGACACATAATTAGCGTTGTCCATGTGAATATTGCTGTCTGACATTGGTTGGAGAGCGGTCGCTGCAACCTAGCGCTCAACCTACGTGTCATGTTTCTCGTTTAGGTGAACAATCGGTCGCTCGAGTGTTGTTACATTGCTGGCGAGTGTGAGCCAAGATCAAACCCGGGAAGCCGTACTCCATGCGCTACCTCCTCAACGACCGAGAGGCCAGAGCCTTGAGGGTTGTGTGCAGGTCATTTTACAAAAAGACGAAGCGCCGGGCAGACCAGTCTTTGGACCTGTTTGTCTATCTGGGAGACGACCCGTCGAAGAGGCTTTGCTGGTCGGCCACATCTGGAAGGTTGCCGACATTCAGGACTGGGAGTGGTCGCATGTACCATCCGGCGTCCGACACCTGGATGACGCCGAAAGACAAACTCACCGCTCTCGGCTTCCCAACCACTCCTGAAACCGCCATAGCGATGGGAGTGCCCATTCTGCCAGTGGCAGATGTCAGAAGGGCTGCTTCCATAGCCGGAAACTCGTTTCACTTTTCAACTGCAGCCGTAGTTCAGCTCTGCGTTCTCAGCAGTTTTAAGGTGGTGCTGAACGCTTGAACAGGCTGGCTGGCGCTCAATAAGTTTTCTTGTGGATGTTTTGCTAGCTCAACGTTGGAATAGGTCCCTCTAGCGATATCTGACCCGTAATGCAACAAGTTTAAGCAGTGTTTAAGGCTGGGCCGCGTTTTCGAGCACAGACACTTATGAGTCAAATTCGAATCTAGCAAACGCTCCGCCATCCAGACACACAGCTGGGTGAAAGTGCCAGTGCGCTGTGACCCTGTTTGCTGTTGTTCAAGTTGTTAAGCCAAACTTTGCAAATGCTCACATCAATCTATTTGACTGCAAATATATGAATGTCACACAATGCTTGTTTGAGCACACAGCTGAACTCTCTTTCATGTCCTGCCTTCAAGCTTTCCAGCAGATTGCCCTGCAACTTGACCACCTTGTGCTCCGTAGCAGCGCCTGGCACCCATGGGTCGGCGGGGTGAGAAACGGAGTCGCCGACGGAGCCCGAGCTCCAGCTCCCGGGAGCGGGGAAGATCCAGAACTAAGAAAACCATGAAGAGGGAGGAGATGGTTTCGCTCTTCGAGGATAGCGAATCGGGTGAGTCTGCCATGCAGCTTACAGCTAAACCACCACAAGTTTCCATACTTACCTTGCAACAAAGTGTGAACTCAGCGCGAATTTCTTGATATTTATGGTAAGACTTCAAGAAGGTTTTTGATTTCACGCTCAAGTAAGTAAGGTTCCCTGGTGGATTGAACCTCAATCCTGAGAAGCCCAGCCGCAGCACGGGGACGCAGCGCAAGGGAAAGGCCAAGTCAAAGGCGTCTGCAAAGGCAGGCAGCGCAAGCGGCCGTCGCATTGAGACGGAGCACTACAACGGTCAGACGACGTACAAGGACTTTGTTGACAGGGCCTCAGCGGTTACCTTCAGATCACTCGCCAAACACCAGCGTCACCTTTCTAACTTTCTGAGGCCATCAACAAAGGAACAGAGAGTTGTTGGTAACACAAATCACGGCCAAACAGACTTTAATCCATGTCAATCAGTGCCGCTCACTCAGGATTGCCATCTCCTGGACTGGCTGGAGAGTGCGGACCCCACATGGCTTCAAAGAGACGTCTTTAAGGGCGCCCGCCGAGCCAAGCTCTTCTCCGCCCTGGCGTTCAACTTTGGCTGGCTGCCAAGCGATCTCAAGTTGTCGTTTCTTGGCTAAAGAGAAAACTGAACCAGTGCCTTTGACTGAACCCAACCGAACACGGAGTTGCGCATGAAACCTGGCAAATTCCTTGCCCCCCCCCCCCACTAGTGTTTGATGAGCTCCAACTTCGTAGTTGCGTGTTCTCAGTGTCATTGAGATGACGCCCAACCATAATCTGAGAATCTACACGACTGTGGTTTCTTTTCGTTTGTGGGAGAATCAAAATAGACCTTGTTGTCTCATCTGGGTGCCAGACTCAGACCCTGCAGGGATCTGAAGAGTGAGGTGCAGAAAGGTGCTGCGTCGCAGTACGAACGGCGCAACAGGCAGCAGCCCACACGGGGTGGGGCCCCGACGAGATGCACGCCTACACAAAGTACCAACTTCGGCAGTTTGCCCAGAACAAGCTGAAGCGCCGCGCCATCGGAGGCTATAGCTGGCTTTTGCCAGCGAAGAGCTCAACCGGTGAGCCCGCGCGGTTGCCGGATGAAGTGTTGAAGATGGAGAGCAAAGCAAGCGGCTCCAAGCCCAAGCGCGACAAGGCTAAGAGGGAGAGGTCCGACAGCAGTGAGTGTGGCTCACAGAGCTCCAAGTCAAATTGTGAGGCCAAATCCCGCGACTCCAAGCACAAGCGTGACCGTTCACAGCGCGCTGACCGCACCAAAATGTCTAAGAGAGAGCGGCAGGACAAGGCCAGCGAGAGCGACAGCAGTGAGCAACCTCAGGAGAAGAAGCGCAGCCGGCGTGACCGTGACACTGGGAAGCGGAAGAAGCGTGCACAGACCGACTCCCAATCCCCAGCCCAGAGCAGCTCCGAGTCGGCCCACCCCGCCTCAACCACGACCAAGACAACGCCCAGGGTCGCCGGCTCTCCTAAGATGCTGAAGGGCATGCAGAAGCAAGGCAGGAAACAAGAGTTTAACAATATTCGTACTCCTGCATCAGTTCTCAGTTTGCCTAGTTTGCCTTCTGGCTCATGTGATCGAAAGTGGCATTTTCTCTTGCGCCCCGAATTGTTGGAACGCCCCCCGACTCTTTAAGCAAGGAGTTTCCCTGCCGTCTGTAAGACCCTGTCGCTGTTGCAGCTGTCGGTCACAAGCACTGCGGCAGCCCTTTGCAGGACACTGCGCATGAGAAAACTAAAAAAAAACGCGCTCAGTTCAGGGACACAGGAGTGAACCAACACCAATCGACTCTTTGAACCCTTGTTTGTTTTGCCCCCCCCATTTACAATTTGGTTTGCCCCAACGAGCCAACATGCGCTCAAGAGGTATGTTGAATTCACAGAACCCAGCAAAGTTTGCCCACCATTTCGTTCAATCCAGCTACGGACAGGGACCTAAGGCGCAAAAAACTGATGACCCAAAGTCAACTAATTTAGAAACATTCTCCCTTTCAATGGTTGATGGGTGACCGGGCACAAACAGATGGCCACCGGCTGCTGTTGCAGGATTGTTGACCACTGGGTTCTTCAAGCCCCCCCCGTAGATGAGGTTCCCGACGACGATGAGGTGGGGTCCCTCTTTTCCGATGATGACCCCCAAGCGGACGAGTCGCCAAAGATTGAGTTTTTTATTTTTTTTTTTTTTTTTTTTTTTTTTTTTTTTTTTTTTTTTTTTTTTTTTTTTTTTTTTTTTTTCTTTTTTTTTTTTTTTTTTTTTTTTTTTTTTTTTTTTTTTTTTTTTTTTTTTTTTTTTTTTTTTTTTTTTTTTTTTTTTTTTTTTTTTTTTTTTTTTTTTTTTTTTTTTTTTTTTTTTTTTTTTTTTTTTTTTTTTTTTTTTTTTTTTTTTTTTCTTTTTTTTTTTCGGACGAGTCGCCAAAGATTGAGCAAGTCTCGGATGGCAACTCAGCCCTGGTTTCGAAAAGGGACGGCAAAATGCTGGTCTTGCCTTCCAACGAGTCGTGGAAGCTTGCCAAATCGGTTACATCGTAAGCTTGCGCTTTTGGCAAACACTGTGATGTTTATCAATCCAAAAAAACACCTGGCAAGTCAACTGGCAGTTTGGGCCACCCAGGAAAATCTGCAAGGTTGCCGACAAGAACGGGACCACTTGGCTTTTGCAGTGCCAGTCGGACCCCAAGAAGTACCCCCCTCGGAGCGTTGCAAAGGCATTGCAAAGCAGCCGCGCCAAGGGACTTGCAGAAGTAACGCACTTCAGCTTAGCGAAGTTTATTTTCACCCGTTTCCAATGAGTTGTTTTGAGCTAGTCGCTTACCCACTGACCCAAAACAATACTTTGCTAAAATATTGAACATCAACTTGCAGCTAGCTACCCGCCCAGACCCCAGGTCAAGTGCCCAGCCTGCGAGCAAGATGGCTCCAAGCACTTCCACGCCCGCCGCGGGCGAAGTGCCTTGCAAGGAGAAGGGTGAAGAGCCCAAGCCTGAAGAGGCTGCGGCAGTTGAGGAACCAGGGAATCAACAGAAACAGGGCGACGACAACCTGGACAAGACCTTGGAGATTGACTTGAACAAGGCTCCGGACAAGATCTCGGAGGCTAAACAGGACAAGATCTCGGATACTCATGCTGACAAGACCTTGGAGGCTGCCGGTCTGGGAGCTGCTTCTGATAAGACCGCGCCTCTGGCCAAGACTACAGCGACCAAAGCAGACGAGACCAAGCCGAAGGCCTCCAATAAACCTATTAGAACCAAATTGAAGAAGGGGGACATTGACACGCTGCTTCCATGAGCCACTTGAGTGATCCAAAGCGCAGCCTTCTGAGCATATGTTGGCCCCTATGTTGACCGTGTTTTGAGCAAAACTAGCCAACATCAAGCCAATGTGAGCTCGCTCCCCATCAGTTCAAAAATAAGGCCCAAATAAGGCCCAAATAAGGCCCAAATAAGGCCCAAATAAGGTCCAAATAAGGGCAACCCCCAACGGTATTTGCAGATTTCAGAAAATAAGGCCCAAATAAGGTCCAAATAAGACCCAAATAAGGCCCAAATAAGGGCAACCCCCAACGGTATTTGAAGATTTCAGAAAATAAGGCCCAAATAAGGCCCAAATAAGGCCCAAATAAGGCCCAAATAAGGTCCAAATAAGGGCAACCCCCAACGGTATTTGCAGATTTCAGAAAATAAGGCCCAAATAAGGCCCAAATAAGGTCCAAATAAGACCCAAATAAGGGCCAAATAAGGGCAACCCCCAACGGTATTTGCAATATATGGCCAACACAAAACAACCAGCATGGGTTTAACTTTGCGTCTGACTTTAGGAGGGTTTTAATCTCAACCCCAACATTCTGTTGCAATGCGTGTTCGGTGGACAGGTTGCTTGACTGCCTGTTGACTGAGTGACTAAGTGACAGACAAGTATACGGTTTGAAGGATTAAATGTTGGCTTTGTTCATTGGTTGGCCATGCATTCCATCATACCGGATTTTGCCTGACAGCAAATCAGCGGACTTTATTTTGGTCGCGAAGGCGCTTCGGGAAAACCGCTTGCAAATCTCCTGCCTGCTGAGTTCTGCGACTTGTTGGCGTAGCTGGTTGATTGAAAAGATTGCTACGTGGCTTCAGATGGATTGTGCTTGGGTTTTTTTGAACGCTCCAGGCTTGATTTGTTTGATTGGGTGGGTGGGTGAGTGGGTGGGTGCGTGGGTTGGTTGGTTGGTTGGTTGGTTGGTCGGTTGGTTGATTCGTTGGTTGGTTGGTTGGTTTTGTTGATTGATTGACTGACTGACCGATTGATTGATTGGTTGGTTGACAGAGGGGTTTGCTTGATTGATTGACTGATTGATTAATTGATTGATTGATTGATTGATTGATTGATTGATTGATGGATTGATTGATTGATTGACTGATTGAATTGGTGAATTGCTTGCTGGATGTGGTTTGATTTGGTTTCATTCGATTGATCGCTTGGTTGATTGATTGATTGATTGATTGATTGATTGATTGGTTTGATTGATTGATTGATTGATTGAATTGATTGGTTTGATTGATTGATTGGTTGATTGATTGATTGATTGATTGATTGATTGACGGATTGATTGACGGATTGATTGACTGATTGATCGATTGGTTGGTTGGTTGGTTGGTTGATTGATTGATGGACCGACCGACCGACTGCCTGCTTGATTGGTTGGTTAGTTAGTTATCAGCTGGTTGGTTCGTTGGTTGGTTGCTTGATTGGTTGATTGACTTGCTCTCTGATGGCTGGTTGGCCCATTTACTGCTTGATTGATGGTTGATGGGAGGCTGGTTGCTGTAGCGCTTGATTGTTTGATTCCCTGATTGTTGATTGACGATTGTAACTGCCTGATTGGTTGCTGGGTCCGTTGGCGAGGTGAATGATTGCTTGATTGATCTGAATAGCTTTGCTTTCGCTTGAGCTGAGCTGATTTGATTTTTGTAGTTTAGTTGATTGCTGATGAATTAATTTGTTGATTGGTTGGTTGATTGACTTACTGGTTGAATATTAATTGCAAAAAATGGAAATTGTTCAGGAAGAGCAGAGAATGAACGGATTGGTTGTTTGATTGATGGATTGATTGACTGACTGATTGGCAGACTGCTTGCTTGATTGATTGGTTGAATGACTGACTGACTGCCTGACGGACTGCCGGAAAGGCTGATTGAACGATTGCGCGACGTGGCTGCTTGATTGACAAGATAGCTAAATAGACACCTTAAGTAAAAACAGCTAGATAGATTCTGTGATTGCCTGAACGAATGGTGGATGGCTTGACCTGAGTGCTTGATGTGGTTGATATTGGCTGTTTGGTTGCTTAGTTGGCTGGTGGCTTGGTTGGTTGGTTGGTTGGTTGGCTGGTTGGTTGGTTGATTGATTGGTTGTTTGGTTGCTGATTGGCTGGTTGATTGGTTGGTTGATTTACATGACTCAGTGACTGGTTCTGCTTGCCGGATTGATTGCTTGGTAGATTGATTGATTGATTGATTGATTGATTGATTGATTGATTGATTGATTGACTGACTGACTGATTGGTTGATTGCCTGACTGACTGACTGATTGATTGATTGGTTGTTTGATTCATTAATTGATTGCTTGATTGGTTGATTGATTGATTGTTTGATTGATTGATTGATTGCTTGATTGATTGATTGATTGATTGATTGATTGATTGGTTCATTGTTTGATTTTGTTTGGTTGATTGGTTGCTTAATTGGTTGGTTGATTGATTGATTGATTGGTTGATTGACTGATTGAATGCTTGAATGGTTGAATGATTTTTGGTTGACTGATTGATTGATTGGTCGGTTGATTGATTGATTGGTTGATTGGTTGACTGGTTGATTGATTGATTGATTGATTGATTGATTGATTGATTGATTGATTGATTGATTGATTGATCGATCGATCGATTGATTGATTGTCGATTGATTGATTGATTGGTTGATTAATTAATTGGTTGGTTGATTGATCGGTTGATTGTCTGAGTGATTGATTGGTTGGTTGATTTTTTTTATTGATCGATCGATTGGTTGCTTGATTGGTTGGTTGGTTCGGTTCGAGTTGGTGTGATTTGCCTGATTCACCGACGGATTGGTTGATTGCTTGCTGGATTGGTGTGTTTTTGATGGGTTGTTTGGGTTGGATTGACATTGGAATGATTGATTGGCTGGTTTGATTGAGTTAGTGAGTGATTGACTGATTGACTGATGGATTGTTTGATTGATTGCTGGCTGACTGACTGGCTGACTGATTGACTGGGACGGACGTTTGGTTGGTTGGTCTACGCGTTGTGATGTAGTGTTTGGTTGCCTGGCTGAGTGGTTGACAGATTCCCTGACTGCTTGCTTGTCGGTTGTTCGGTCGAAGTTGGACTAGGTGTTCAGGTTGGAGGCCGTTAGCTTGCGAGGCTTCAGGGGTGTGAAGCTTTTGCCTGTTCGCTATTTCAGCTACATTATTGCAATAGGGCCCCCCTGAATTCCTAAAGCAATCGTGTTTTCAAAACACGACCTTTTCTTACGAAAGACTGGTGCGCTCAGAGAGGAAGTCTTAGATGAACCAGTCGAAGGCCAATCAAATCCAGTGAGACAGCCCTGCAGGCAACTGCTAAGGTCTGCGCTTGGGTTTTAACTTGATGGTCAAAAATAACAGCGGAATCTTGGCAAGCAGTAATAAGGGTGGGGCTGCATGGATGTTGAGTGAACGGCCTGTCAACGGCGGCGTGGCGCCGTCAGTCAGCTCAGCAGCTCACCTCGCATGAGCCAATGTCAGCTCAAATCGAAATTATGTGTGAAGTGTCTGGGTTTGATCTGCACTGGGCCCATGTTAGCCGTGGCTGCGGGAGCTGTTTTACAGTGACTTGAGGAAGCCCTGAGGTAATTCTGTTTTGTGGTTTCGTACTCGAACAGCTCAGTTAAATCAAAGCAAACAGCTGTTTTAGCAATATACTGTTATTCGCCTCTTCGTGGCTCTTTGACCTTTCACATGCAATATTGACCTGTTGAATCGGCTTCCAAATCCAGTCGCTGTCAATCCGAGCGTCTGGCCTCTCTATGACTTATGATCACGATGTGGTCATCCTGGAGCGCACGTCCGCTGCGCTGCCATGAGACGGTCGAGACAAAAGAAACACGTGTGACAAGCATTCCTTGGGTTGACTTGGCTTGGGTGTGTCTTTTTTCTTGAACCTCCAGTAATTTTTGTGGTTTAAGCCAAAAGGGAAACGAAAAGGCAACCGCCCGTTTTGGGGCCTGTCACACGCTGTGTTGTTAACTTCAACTTCAGAGCTCAAGCAATTCACTAGTGAGCCACAGCCAAAAAATGTCTGGCATCATGCAGCCCAGCGGCCAGACAGGTCATGCTCATGATGGCAATGTTCGCAGCTCCGCTGCTTGCACGCCACCTCGCCGGATTCGACGCCAAATGGGAAGCCCAGCATGGGACACTATCATTGATGGCTCTGACTCATTGTCAACAAATGCGGCCAAGAGCAATGGCACCTCTGAGGGGCCCAGTTCAAACTCCCAGGGGTTGGATGTCGAGCTGGCTGAGGATCGTCCTGATAAGTCTAACCCTCCTGTGCAAAGCAAGAAGTCAGGGCCCTACGATTCTTCGCCGCGGTCTCCTGTGATCCCACTCCATGTGAGACTTTCGCAAAAGACCCTGCCTGGCTGTTGGCCTGCGGGTGGCAGCGATGTGGCCCGTCCTGTGCCAGGAAACGCTGTGACGCCACCACCTTCGACCCAAGCGATCCCTGCAGCAACCCCTCCGAGCTCAAGAAAGGGACCGCAGATGCCAAAGAAGACCATTGCCAAGCAGCGTGAGGTCAAATCCCATAGGTCTCACTGAGCGTGCCCAAGTCAGGGCGTAGTTGCTTGAGTTGTGTTGAGCCTTTATTTGGTTGATAGACCCAGTTTCAAACCACAGGGTCAGTCAAAACTCAATGGGAGGGGAGGAATCTTAATCGATGCTGTTCACTCAGTTATGCTGACTGTCAGCCTCGGCGCTGAACATGCGCATTCAGACGGCAGAAGTAGCCAGAGAGGAGAAAATAGGCACGCGTGGCAACGTCACACTTGCCCTGCAACAGCCTGCTTCATTCCGAACTGGCAAGGAAGTGAACGCCTGTTTTGTTCGTTTTAGTTTGCACAGCGCTGCCCAGGTCCTTCCAAAAACTGTGGCGGAGCATCTTGACGGCGCAAGCGTCCTGCGGCTGGGGGCCAAGTCTACGAGTAGTGCGTAGAAACACGACATGGCCGTGCCAAATTACCCCCGCCCAGGCCAAAACTGGGGGCGAGAGACGCAGTTTGCTTTTTCGCTTGCTCCTCAGTTTGCACGCAAGGTGTTCTCAGTGGACAGTCACATGTGAGCTTCTCAGTCCTGAATGATTTTCACAATCCAGGTTGTGACTCAGTGGCGGGTTTCCCGAATTAGTTGTCTCGATTCTGTTCTTTCTCTTTTCTAAACCAGTCAGCCAAATGCCAAAAAACAGTGTAGCGGGAGAACGAACCAGATATCGACTTGCAATGAGTTCCCTTCAACATGTTTGTGGAGAGGGGTATTGCTTTGTCAGTGAGGTCGGCCTTGTGTACTGAAGGGTTCCCTCATCAAGCATCCTATGTCCAATCTTGAGGGATCAGTCAATAAAATAGAAATCAATCAGAGAAGTTGCTTGGGAGTGGCTACGCAGATAGCCACACAAGTTCGGCTGCGAGAATGCGGGTGTGTCTCAGCTCTGCATGATAGGAAGCACGTAGAAGTTTTGGATTATTGTTACGCGGTGACCTCAACACCTGCCCAACGCTAGCGCGTACCTGATGGCGAAGCAGGTAAACCGCACCGTTGTTCAGCAATGTGAAATTGCGTGTGAGTAGTGAGCAATAATCTACTCGGGTCAGTCAATGAGTCAAGAAAGATGTGCAGCTCTGAGACAAGCGATTTCAACCAAGGTTGCTAAACAAACCTTAACACGCAAACCTTGCACTTACCGCATGATACTGTTCAGTTCAACATCAGCCTGTCTCAATTTCGCGCAAGCCCCGCCCAAACAAACCGACGGGTGACACGCGCAGGACTCTTTTTTCGGGGAACCCCGTTTCACACCAAAACTCTTTACCTCTTTGCAGACCCCCCCCCACAGCATTCTGCTACCTAACTGGGTTGGTGCGAGAGCGCGTTGCTTCAATTGGCGGCTGATCCCCGCTCCAGCATTCCCATGTTGCCACCTACCCCGTCTGCTTGCTGCTTGCTTGGCTTGGCTTGCTTGCTTGGCTTGGGCTTGCTGGCTTGCTTGAGTTTGCTGGCTGGCTGGCTGATTGGTTGGTTGTTTGGTTGGTTGGTTGGTTGCCTGGTTTGGCGGGTGGTTGGTTGGTTCGTTGGTTCCTTGCTTGGGATGGTTGATTGGTTGGTTGGTTGGTTGCTTGGTTGGTTGGTTGGTTGGTTGGTTGGTCGGCTTTGCTGCTTGCACAGTCTGCTTTGTTGCCTTTTTGGCTTGCTAATTAAAATATTTGCCTGCGTCCTACTTAGTTACTTGCTCGCTCGCGCGCTGGCTTCTTACCGTTCCCTGCTCGCTCGTCCGTTTGCGCGCTTGCTTTACTTAAGTTGTCACTGGGTTCCTGGAATGCCTTCGCTTCTGCCTGGCCGGCTGGCAAGCAGGCAGAGGGATGTCTTGGCTGGGTTGTTCTTGGCTTTGTTGCTGGCTCGCAAGCTGCTTTACGGAAGAGTTGTTATCAGCGCATGTTGACTGCTTCTTGCAAGTTTGTTTCAGTGTCCTCTTTGGATATGAATATTTGACGCGGGACGCGTGCGTGGTTGTGCGCATTTTGCATTTTGGTCAAAACAGTCAGCGGGAAAGAGTGCCTCCATTTTCTCAACTGATCCGATTGCTAGTTACGCTGGGTGCGTGCGCGTGTGTTTGTAATGAAGGCGCGTGCCAAGGCCAACTGATTATCAAACGGGTGCCTCGTGCGAACACGATTGAAACTGGGACAGGTGGTGGTGAAGGCGCTCAACCACATCCTCGTTAGCATGGCGAACAAGAACCTGGCTTCCTTTGTCCCTGACTGGGTCAAGGGCGACCGTGACAAGCTCAAGGGGAAGGGCATGCTGAATCCTGATCTGAAGCTTCCGCCAGCGGACGAGGCGCCGCTCCTGAGACTGGACGCTTGGCTTGCAGCAGTCCCAAGAACTCAAACATCCAGCGCTACCTTTGTTTGACCTACTTTCTCACCAGTCTGCTGCTGGCAAGCCTGACAGCCACGTCAGTCAGGTATTTCAAACTGGTCCATTTAACCAAAATCAAGTGTCGTTATCTTGTTACTTGAGTCCAGCAATAACCCCCGCCCAAAACACATTGCCGTTGAACAAACGTTCACCGACACTTTAGACAGACAGCGTCGTATTGATTTTCTCACATGTTCAGAGTTCCAGGTTGCAACCTGTTGACGTTGTAGCGGGTTTCTGACTGACCCAAGGCACACAAGCGTAGTAATCTCCTTCTGCAAAAAGAAACTTCTGATTGACTTTTTGGTGACAGAACTGCGCCTGAATCAACTCATTCAAGTCATTAACTCATTGACCTGCGCGGCGCAACTCCCACTAAGCCCTGTTATGAAACCTTACTGTCTCGCCCATTGCTTGAGTTAAGGGCGCAAGGGTTCCAGTCACTGCAAGAATGCTACACCCATCGGGGACCGGCAAAAACTGAATTTGTTTGAACTCCGTTTCTCAGGGCGCTCATCATTGTGGATTGCCAGTGTGAAGTTGGTTGAGCTGTTTTTGGGTTTCTACGCGGACCGAAATGAAAATGGAACACATCAGCCAAGCTCCCACTGTTACAAACACACGCCTACCTGGGCCAGGGTGGAATGCACATGCGTAGTTTGGCAGTAATATTGTTTTGTCAGTACTGCCCCGCCAGCGCATCGCGTCGGTGTGATTCAAGGTCTCCGACGAGGAGAAGGTGCAATTCAAAAGTTTTCATTTTCTATTTAGCCACGTAGGCTGTCGTGGCTTTTGTGAGCCAGAACATTCCCATCCACTTTGGAATGCGACAAAACGAGCACTTCGAGAATGTGACCTTGATTTGGCAGTTATGAAGCTCACCATTGTGTGCAATTTTGGTCATGGTGCATTTTGCACTGGCGACAGGTTGCTTTCTAGGCAAGAGTATTTGCACAAGTACTTGCAAAAGCAGGATGCTGCTTATTTCCAAGAAATCGCTTTTGAGATTGCCCGTGACAACGATGAGCACCACCTTGTTGTAGATGAAGATCACGCAGCATCTTTAATTGAGGACTTCATGAACGCACCGTCAATCAAGAATCGAGGGTTGTTTGCGCCTGGCTTACAATTTGTTGCAAGGTTTTTTCAGCTTAAACGCTTCCAGAAATTTCGCAAACGACTTTTATTTAGATCAACTGTGTGATGATTGTTTCTTGAGCCCACTAGGTAAAGAACAAGGCGTGGTTTGGCATGATGAATGCTTTCAGGGCGGTTCTGTCCGACTGGACGGTGCTTCGTGAAGCGTCGTGGGCAATTTTGCATGAGAGCGGCGGAGCTGTGTCTAGGCGCATTGTCTTGGCAGGCGTTGCCACATTTTGAGTTTTCGTGTAATTGTAGCGTTGCCAACTTGCAGTAAGACCAGTCCTGACTACCACATCTACAGTCTAAGAGAACAACTGAAGTCATTAAAATCTCTTGACAGTTTTATTGAAACCCTCAATACAGCGGCGGTTGCCGGCAAATCAGCAAATCAAGTCACCAAGTCTGCGGGCCAAGGTAGACAATGATGAGGAACTTCCGGAGCGCGCAGACGAAGCCGCAGATGGTCCTGAGGATGGCAACCAGGAGAAGCGGTACACTAAGGCAGACCTTTACAAAGCCTACAAAGGCAAAGGGCCTTACAGGATGAACGCTGATTTCCTAAGCGACATCCGCTTGAGGGCGTTTGCAGCCGCAATTGTGTTTATCACTGACCCTCTCCAGCAGTTTTACCACAGGGGCTTGAAGGCATACAGCGGCAGCCCGCAGGGTATGATTGACTGGATTGCGCGCCGGGCTGCCGGCGAAACCATGTCTACTGCAAACGCGATTCTGCAAGTTCTTACTGACCCAAGTTTGTACGCAGCAATGAGGCTGACTCCTGCCTGTAACCCCCCCGTAGACATTTCAAGCCCTTGCTTGGCTGACGACATTGAGCTGGCAAGCAAAGCCGTTGACTTCAGCGTTTGCTTGGCTTCAAACTATGCTTGGGGGCAACTTCTGTATCAGTTTACCCTTCCGCTGGCATGCGCAACGCTTTTGATGGCTACAGAAAATGGTCGCAAGGAGGGCATGGGCAAGTTGAAAGAGCTGGTTGAATCAGTTATGAAAGCAGAAGAACATGTAAAAGGCAAGGCGAAGTCAGCCCTTGCTTCCTGCTTGCGAGACCTCGGTTGGACCGAGGAACCGCTGGCTAGAGAGTTCATGGTGAGATTGCTGAGGGCAAACTTTGAGCTGGACAATCAGGAGGAGTACCAAGCACGCCGGCTTGCCCTCAGGTGCTTCTTGGGGAGTTGTTCTACAAAAGAAATCCTCGAATCAGTTTTTGCTGACCTGCAAGACGCTGCTTCCAGAACCTGCAAAAACAAGAAAATCGCAAGCCACGCAGTTTGGTTCTACGCCTCAACATCAAAATATGTGAATGCTTCTGGTATGAGCCAGCTATTGCCAGACACTGGAGCATGGGTGAGATGGCGCAAACAGTTCAGCAAGGAGAGGTCTGAGCTGCAAAAGAAGTTCAACAATGCATTCAAGATTTCCAGCACTGAGCTCCCCACAGGGGAGGACATTCACATCCCTGGTTCGGCGGCTGGGGTGAAAAAGTCTCAGTGGAGGAATAGTGGGCCATTGAGCCACTACCGAGCGTCGGCTGCAGCTCTTTATCTCATGGCTGACTGTCACAATGAGTTCAAGCACTGCAGTATGGCGTGGGCAGGACTGCACCGCCTTGTTTTCATTGGAAATCTGCAACCACTCTGTTGAGGTAAACGTTTTCATGGGGGCATGCTTTTCCTTACTATTGTACCTCTCCGAAGTCCCCAACACCCTCGAAGCTCCCAAAACCCTCGTCAGGAGTCCTCCTGTCTCGCGGCAGCGTTTTCTTCCACCGCAAGGAGCGTGAGCATTTCCTGTCGCTTGGGTTCAAGCAGTGGTGCTGTATCGGGGCACGGTTGACTTGCGTCAAGGTCGGCAACAAGGACAGGGGGGAACATAGTTTACATTGTTTAGAACAAGGGGAAGCCGTTCTAGGGTTCCAGGCAAACCCTTGAAACATTGTCAGGCCCACCGGTGGTGTTTTTTGACAAAGGGGGGTTGAATTCCCCAGCCGTTCTAGGGTTCCAGGCCCACCAAGGCTCTTTAAACATTTTTAGACCCACCAGTGAAATAAATATTTCTTCAACAACTCTTTAGAAAAAGGGGGGGTTGAACGCCCAAGCCGTTCTAGGGTTCCAGGCCCACCAAAACGCTTGAATCAATTCGGTGAGTTAATTTTTCCAACTCCCCGAGTTGAATTGATGACAAATAATAAGCGCAAACCTTTGACCAGGAGTATTTGGCAATGAGCTCTGATTCAGACATCCTTGAAACCATGTTCAACTACACGGTGTCCCAAACTCAGCCTGTCTGGACCCACGTGACCGTTCAGATCGTGCCTCCTGCAGCTCTACCACCTGAGATGGCCCACTTGGGGTGCTGTTTTGAGATTATGCAAAAAGACCAGTGGGTCTTGAAACAAGCGTTGCGAAAAGGAGTGGACATGACTGTCCCTCAGCTTGAGCAGACGTGCAAAAGCCTTGGAGTTGAGTTGCCAAGCAAAGGTCTTGGATCTGGAAAGAATGGCGGCATCGTCAGGCTTGACTACATCAAAGCTCTCGTCAGGCACGTGCTTGCAGGGGTCCCTGAGTCAGAGCAAAACCAAGTGGTGGCACTGATGGGTGGTCAAGTGCAAAAAGAGGTTGACTTGGGTGTTCTCGCCTGCGTGTCGCAACTTGACACGCAAAACCAAGAGGCCTTCTCTGAGCTGAAGAAACAAGCCTTGGAATCTTACGACGATGCTCTCTTTGGAAAAGGGGCTGCAGGCAGATTGGAAACAATGACTAGGTCTGAGCTTCAAGCTGTGAAAAAACAAGTGGATGAGCGAGTGTCGAAACTGGAGGAAGGGCAAACGGCCCGAAAACATGGCGAAATGATCAGACTCTGGAACCTGACGCCAAGCGACCTCAAGGCGCTGCTTCCAGGCGGCGGAGCCATCATCGGCATGTTTTGGGCAAGGCATCACCCCTATGATAGGTGGTGGCGAGTGGAGTACCCGCTCGGCCGCTCGCCTGACCGTAGCTGAGTGTTTGCTGGTGGGATTTCTGCAAACGGTTTTTCTTTGACTTGGCCTAGTTTTGATTTGACAACACCTGTGCTGTTCTTTGTTTGTAATGCTCGGGTTCAACGAGGATTCAACAAATGTAGAGGTGTGTTTGTCGGTCCTTGTGTGTTTGCCTAGAAAAAGTTCGACTCATGAGTCATTCGCGCTGTCTACCTTAGGCAACCCGCTGGAGCGTGACAGTTGCCAGCGTCAGTGGCCAACGAGAAGGTGTCCGCAGAAGATTGATGCTCTGAGAGAGGTTCTTCGCTTTGCTTACAATCGGTGGAACAAACTCAACCCCGGGGATCAACACAGAATGTGCCTGGGTTGCACGCGAGTACTCAATGGTTCAAAGCCCAGAATTGTTCACATCAGTCATTCCGTCCATCGTGCCAACTCAGGCCAGACGATGCCAGATTGCAGGAGTATCTCGATCACATGGCTGAGTGAATGCAATGAGCGCCACCAGGAAGCGCCACCAGGAAAAAGTTGCAACTGCGCTTGACTTAATGAAAAGGGTCTACATGGCAGGGTCCGAGTTGGGTCTTATTTTAGCCCCAGTCAAACTAACTTGGGGGGGGGGGGGGTAGTCAGCCAGGGGGTACTTTAACATTCCATGATATATGGTCACCCCCCCCCATGATCCACATTTTGCCTCTTGCAAGCAAAAAACACTGGAAAAACACATGTAAAATGCTTGTTTTTGACCACCTGTTCCAGGATCAGATTCTGATCCTGGAAACTTGGGTCAAAAAGAAGCATCATTCTTGATGAGTAGATTAGTCAAAGATTGCGACATTCTTGATGGACAGATGTTAGGCAACTTGAAGCAGATGCTTACAGATGGTTTGTGTGGACAGCCTTCTGGAAAAAAAATTAGCACACAAACCTCCTTCTGGCAAGGATTTTTTTGTTTTTTAGGGACAGTACAGCACTTTTTTTGGTTTTTTAGGGACAGTACAGCACTTTTTTTGGTTTTATGGTTTTTTAGGGACAGTACATCACACAGCACAGCACTTTTGAGCATCAGCATGCAGAAAGTGCTGTACTGTCCCTAAAATCCAGGCTTTGGAGGCTGAAAGTGCTGTACCCTAAAAAACCTAAAAAAACCATTCCAAAAACAGTCTTGGGCACACAAGCCGCCTTCTGGCAAGGATTTTTTGATTTTTTATGGACAGTACAGCACTTTTTTTGGTTTTTTAGGGACAGTACAGCACTTTTTTTGGTTTTTTAGGGACAGTACAACACTTTTGAGCATCACCCTAAAAAACCAAAAAAAGTGCTGTACTGTCCCTAAAAAACCAAAAAATCATTGCCAGAAGGAGGTTTGTGTGCTCAAGACTGTTTTTGGAATGTTTTTTTAGGTTTTTTAGGGACAGTACAGCACTTTCAGCCTCCAAAGCCTGGATTTTAGGGACAGTACAGCACTTTCTGCATGCTGATGCTCAAAAGGCTGTACTGTCCCTAAAAAACCAAAAAAATCCTTGCCAGATCTCAGCTTTCGCAAGAGAACCTGACTGCCGGGGATTCTATTCGTGTGTTTCAGGTGAGATCGAAGGGTGTTCCAGAACCGGTCGATGATCTGGGTGCCGCTCTTCACACGCACCTTCTTCCCGTCCGGCAGCTTGACGTCGTGCTGCTTGGTGTAGTGGGGCTTCACCCAAACGGCCTGACAGACAGGAATAACAGAATCAAGTAGATCCCTTAAGAGGCAGTTAAAGCAGTTTAGGTCAGAGTTACTTGCCTTGCCGTTGATGACGATGCGCTTCTTCTTGTGCACGACGTTGCAATGCCTCACGTCCGGCAACCTGAGCTTGTAGGCTCTGGCCCCATCGCTGTGGAGGATGACTTTCCGGCCCGCGATGTGCTTTTTCGCAATCGGCTGCCAGTCCCTCTTCCTGATGGGACCTGGCCCCGGAGATCTCTTTTTGGTGAGGATGGGGTTGAGCCTGAAGAGCACCAGCGAGGATGGCCTTCCTCGCTCCACGAGTCCACCCCACTGTTCCCATTTCGTGTTGAGGTTTCCCGCCACGCTCTCGTCGGTCAACTTGCCAATGTCGACCTCGTCCACCTCCACGTCCTCCCACTTCCCGCCGAAGACAATGTCCTTCTCCTTCTGGGTGACGTACTGCGAGCGAGCGACCTCCAGGTTGTGGTAGATGCGCTCCACTGGCTTGTGGTCCATATCCAGGAGCAGGTGCGCCGCATTGCTCGAGACCCCCACCACCGCGCAGAAGAGGACCGCCACCTGCTTCTGAAGTGGAGTTGAAGAATTGCCAGCAGACATGAAGAAGATGGGATGGTAGTCATGAGGCTGAAGTTGCTTGTGGCAGGCACGCTTCTTGCACCGGTACGCCCAAATCTTCTTGTCATGGTAATACTTCAGGGGCCCCATTACGCCGTTGCCACATCGAGGGCAAGTTCTGCCTTCCCAGTCTGTGAGGATCTTGTCCTTGTGGAGCTGCTTGTGGAGACGCTGTCCAGTCAAAGATTCCCAAGTCAAAATCGAACGCCCCCAGCGCGCTCTGTGGCCTTTGTTCTTGGTAGTGGGCATGCCATGGCGGACATATGGCACCGGAGCAGGATTCTTTGAGGCAGGCCTTCGCTGCACGCGCCACTTCCCCCGCTTAGGATCTGGGAACTTGGCCTTCACGGACTTCATGACCTTCTTTGGCATGATGGGCAAGATCAACTACAAAGGATCAAGGCGATTGAAGCAGATGGCTGCGTAAACGATCAATGCAAGCAAGATGGCACTGGAGACCTAATGTTTTTTTAGCCAAGCTCCATGTCTCTATTGGGTTCATATTTCTATCTTCTAGAACAAAATCCGCTGAGTGCGGCTCACACGCGGCTCAGTTGTCGTCAATGTCCATGGCATCCGCGAGTTCTTGGGAAAGGGTTCGGTATGCCTCGATGTCATACTGGTCGGGAATCTCGTCCATAGGGTCCACCACATCAGGAGAAGAAGCCGGCAAAGGCACAAGGACCTTGGTCTCATCCACCACATCGGCTGCTGGAGGAGCTGTAGGGTCAGAAAGCTTCTCCACAGGGTCCAACCGCATCAGCTGCAGCCGGTGCAGCAGAGGCTGGGTCACTTGCATCCTCAGACGTGTCTGACAGGTTGATCACCAGAGGGCGCAGGTTCAATGGCTTGGAAAAGTAGGAGGGATCCACTGGCTCTTGCTTGATGTGCACCTTATGCGTCTCCTCTGGTTCTTCTTTGATACCCTGCACGTCCTCATCCTTCTCTTCTTCTTTTGTTTTCTGCTCATCCTCGTCCTTCGGCTCGTCTTTGGCATCCTGCGCATCTTCGTTCTCCTTCTGTTCTTCTTTTGTTTTCTGCTCATCCTCGTCCTTCGGCTCGTCTTTGGCATCCTGCGCATTCTCGTTCTTGATCTCCTTGAGCAAGTTGGAAGAGGACTTCACAAATCGAAGCTTCTTAGTGGGCGGCTCGTCGACGGCAGCGCCAGCATCCAGGTAGTACTTGGTCTTGCCCTCAATGCCCGCGAGTGTTGGTCGATCTTCAATGACGTACTCCCTTCCTGAGAACAGTTCTTTCCCACGGGTGGTCGCACAATAGCGGACCTCCTCGCCATCCAGCGCAGCCTGCAGCAAGTTCAAACTCCACTGCATGTCTTTGTCATGATCTGCCGGCAAGTGAGAGAGGTTACCGCGCTTGTAGGCAGCCAAAAGGGGTCGGGCAGATGGAGAGATCATGCCAATATCCCGCTCTGGCCAGGCATACCGGGGAACGGGTTTGCGGTCTGTGCCTGGCACACGTACGTACATGCCCACATCGGTGAAGACGATGAAGGTGGATCGCTTGAAGACACCGACAAGGTCCTCTTCATCGAAGTCCCTGTGGAAGGAGGGGCGCACGATCTTGTAGAACTGCTCGAAGGTGACGGTGTGCTGAGTCGAATTGGCGTCCATCGGCGGCTCTGCAGTCCTGTCATAGGGATTACTGCAAATCTGGCATAGCTGATTCTTCGCGTACGAGGACGCGTTGTATCTTGCCATTGTCTTCCTGTCGACGCCGTCCACCTCCGTCACTGCCTTAACACCTGCGGGATGCTCCAGGTTGAGGTTGCCATCATCAAACACCCTCGGTTTCGTCTGCCCTTCTCCTTGCGGAAGTAGTCGAGGTGGTTGCATGTCTGAAAGCAAGGGCTGCCCTCCTTCTCTTCCTGAATCAACCAATATGCGGACACCACAGATGAGAGGGTGTAGGACACCGGGCTTTTACCCACCTGAGACTTGCCAATCCAGATAACGGAGTGGGACATCACATGAGGAAGAATCGGTGCAAGGATAGTGTTCAAAGCCCACGGCGTGATGCTCTTGAAGGTGAGAGGCCACTCCTTGATCGTATTAGCTTGAGAGCCTTGGTCCGCGAGGCACCTCAGGAACTCCTTGATGGTCCCCTTGTCCCACTTGTGGAGCGGGCCGTTCGGATCGTTGACCTGCTCCTCCGTCCACACTGTGAATTGCCCGTCGGAGTTTTCTTCCGGGCCAAACTGACGGATATAGGCGAAGCCCTTGCGGATGTCCTCCGTCTCTTTGGGCATTTTGCTCGAGGCACCGGCGGACACGAGCTTCTGGTAGCGGACCTGGAAGCCGCCCAGCCCCTCGAGCATGTACTGTAGTCCTCGACCACCATCGCGGTACTTGCCCTGCAAGTCGATCTCGAGTGGAACGCCCTGGCACATAGAGATGATGGAGCTGTGGAGGACCTTTGCACCTTCTAGGAATTTGATGTGCTTAATGATGTCTTTCTTGCCCCCTTCCTTGGGGATGATGAAAATCTGCATGTTGTAGGGGGCCTGGAAGTTCCCCTTCATGCGCACGGGCTCGGGTAGGTCGGCATACCGTTGTTGAAGGAACATTGTCTCTACCGCATTCAAGTCAATAGGCCCTTCGTGGTCAGCAATGACATCGAGGAACTGCGTCTTCTTTTTCACGGAGTCGGTGATTTCCATTTTAGCTGGCAAATCGCCTAGCTTAATGGAACCGGGCTCCTTGTTCACCACCATTGGCTTCTCCAGGTAAAGGATCTTCATGCCGTCGGTGTGGGCGATGGCTTCCTCCAATGTGCAGTTGCCGTCCAGGTTTGCGTTGTCGAAGGAACGAGCCAGCGACTCAGCACGATGAGGAGGCACAGATGCCATGATTGGAGCAGAAGGGAGTATCAGGAAGTTACCTCAAATTGAAATGGCTGCAGCAGAGTACACGGAAATTTGATGAGCTTGAGATGCAAGCAGTATGTTAATAGCCTCCATTGGGAGTTGGGCTAATAGTACTTCAGCCATTAGTTACACACTGCGGGGTCAAACTAAGGAGCCAGAGCTGAGACCACACACTGCAGCCATACCAAATGTGGATCATGGGGTTGGAATATCAGAAAGTTGCCCAGCTTTGCAATGGATGCAGTATAGCACAAGGAAACTTAATGAGCTTGATACGCAAGCAGACTCAGGCGTACATGGTCAGCAGGCTTTTTTCCCTTGCGGCTTGGAAAACTGAGAGAGTAAAAGCAGTCCTAAGGACTGTCCCATAAAAAACTATGGCAAATGCCTCTCAATCATAATCAAGCCAAGTTCATTCTCTTGGAGGACGGTCTCCTCGCTCGCGCTGATCTTGAAGTGCAAGCCTTCGAAGCTGAACACTTCCGATCCTTAGATGGGCAAGAGCAGAAATGACAGCAGAAGGACCCCATAAGAAACTGCAGTTTTCGACTCGATGAAATCGGCCAAGTAGCCACATGGTAGATAACCTACTTTTGTAGGCCATCTGGATGGAGCGATAGGGCTCGGCGTGGCGCTCGTTGCCATGGCTGTTATTATTTTAACAGCCTCCATTGGGAGACGGGCTAAAAGTACTTCAGCCATTCAAATTAAGGAGCCAAAGCTGAGACCATACACTGCAGCAATGCCAAATGTGGATCATGGGGGGGGGTGAGCATATATATATATATATATATATGTATGTATAAACAACACAAACGGGCAGAAAGCAAGCTACCCGCCGGAGGTCTGTGAGCCATTTTGTTGCACAAGTCGAAAAACTGGTCGGAACAAAAAGCAGGCTACCCGCCGGAGGTCTGTGAGCCAAATGTTGCAACCAGCAGAGAGTGAGTGAGAACCCTGTCAGACCCCATACAAGGTATCCGAGAGGCTTCGCAGTCATCCTCCTGTAAAGCCCTCTGAAGCTCCGCCCATGCCGGGAGCAAGAGCAAGAGAAGGAGGCCGGGAACGGATCGCAGGTTGGGCATGCCTACTCAAAGTACGAAGCCATTGCTTTTCTTCTCAGCTCTCTCAGTTTGAGCCTGAAGCTTGCCTCACCAACACCTGCAAGCCTCACACGGCGAGCTCAATTCTATGGGTGCCCGTAGGTGCCCCCTGTCCATTCGTGTCCGCTTGGTCCTGTCAGGCACCAGAAAACAGCTGACTCTTCCAGACCTTACGAGAACCAAATGCCAAAATCAGACAAATAAGCCTTGGCAAAAGCAAGTCACTTCAAGCTACTAGCCGCAGGCTTTGACACTTCCCGTTGGCGATGTGTGTATGCGTGTGTGTGTGACATGCGTGGTTCGTGTAATGGAGCCGAACGGGCATCAATGGCTTGTCGCTATTACTGACGAAACTAGTTTGGGATCCCAACAAAGCCAAACGGTCAAGCAAGGTTCATGTTGAAATGGTGTTCATCGGGATCTTTGAAAGGCTTTGAAGACGCGAAGAAGGCAGGCCAAGCTGTACTCGTACAATTGCCAATGGCGGCGCAACACGCATGATTGCTTGTGACATTTCGGGACGCCGCAGGTGTTTCACACCCAGAACTCCTGATTTTCCGTTGCCTGGGTTGTGAATTCTGCTGCGCTGTTAGTGGCGGCGGGACCTGTTTTGAGGATACCATTTGGCTTGAAGGGTCACCAATCGGATCACCGGCCAGTTGGCTTGACACACACACACACACACACAAACATGGGTATGTGTCAACATAGGGGCCCCCGAACATCCATTTGTCAAAAACAAAACACCCAAACAGCTGGCACCAACTACCAACTCCACAAACACATAGCGCCTGCGATGGGTTACTGGGCTGCCCTCAGATCCCTCGCTAAAACTTAAACTGTTAGTGATGGAAATCCAACCACTAAACACTAAAATGCTAAGGGAATCTGCCACAAGGTGCCCCACAAAGCTAAAGGGATTTCCCCACAAAGCTAAGGGACCGGCAGGCTGGGAGCCAAGGTTTCAGATCGCCCCACTTCCGGCGCATCGAGCCTTGGGCGGGTGCTTCTGCAGGTCCTCCGCGAGCCGCAGCCTGATGCTGGCTCATTCGTTCGCTCTCCGAAAAAGGCGAGGCCCGGAGAAGAAATTCGGTGGAGTCCTATAAAACGTGGGGCGCGCAGAACAGGCATTGTTTTTTCTAGACAACGGTTTTGGATGCGCTAGTTCAAAGGATTTTACCTGTTCTCCCCCCTCCTGTGGGTTCTTTTTTAGTAATTACTCTTTTAATATCCCACAGGAGTGTATATATATATATCATATAGACTTACATATAAGAAGTATGTGGAAGGGTGGACTTGTGCCTCCTTTGG
>CAUJNA010003598.1:392500-462500 GCA_963377175.1 Effrenium voratum | reverse complement strand
AAGCCGTTTCTTTCCCTATTGTTTCGACAGCGGCCTGAAAACGTCCACTTGGCGCTGGGTCAAAAAGGGATAACCCCAACATGGGGCAAGCCCTGGTAAATGGAAAAGAGCAAAACCTGCGGTCCAACTGCTCGTGGCTAAAAAAACACTAATTCCTCCAGTAGAGAGGTTAGAAAAAGGGTGCCCTTTTTTTTCTGTAGTCTATTTTAGCAGGGGAACCCTCCCCCCAAAAAGGGTAACAGGGCACTACTGAGGGAGTAAGAGAATGACCCATGCCCACTTCACCCCTCAAGGAAATACAAGCCAAAGCCCGGACCTGGGCGTGCAAGTCATCCACCTCCCCCAAGGCTTCGCCTGCAATGTAAGGGAAACGGGACGGCTTTGAGGGAACAGAACGGCGACCGCATGCTCCAAACCCAAGACTTTAGACGTCAAATACACAGAAATGTCCGGAATATCGCAAGGATCCTCAGTGTTCTAGGGATGGCTTGTGGCTGATTTGCTTGACATATCTTGACATATTTGGGGAATTCAGCGTACCACTGGCAAGAGCAACCCATTAGGCATCAACTAAAGCCTCGGGATGGAACACGCAATCATGTAAATTGTGCAAAGAGCAAGGCGCTTGTCAAGCGAATGTATTCAAAACACGATGAAGATCCCTGTCACGCATCGCCGATCCACGAAAAGGGGTTTCCTTAAACGATGTGCAGAAACGAGGCCCTTCTTGCCAAGTCACCCTGCACTTGTCATGTTTGCACAGCTTCCAGCCAAAAGCTAGCAGAGCTAGCTATTCCAACCCACGAGAGATCCCAACAAGTTATCCCTGAAGGCCACTCACTTTGCCTGAGCCAAAAAGCCCCCCTGCCCAGAAGGGTGGGCTTTTTCGATTTCTTGTCCATCCGTGAACCTTCAATTCCCAAGACATTCAACTTCCGACCTGGGCAAACTGCAGTCCGCTGCCCGCCTAGGCGCCGAATCTCCGCCTTTGCCTCCAGCCGCACAAATTTCTCATGACCCTCTGGCAACCCAGCAGGAAACCGGGTGACCTTCGGGCTATCACCATACTGGACCTGTGGGATTCTATTGGATTTCTATGACCCGAACGCTCCCGATTGATTTTGGGCCTTCAAACCGCCAGGTCTTGAGACCCCAAAACCCCCAAACAGGTGTCCAATGGAGGGTCTGGGTCCATTGGAAGCCGAAGCCAGCGTCTAAGCCCAAACCCACCGACGCCCTCGCGCCCGCCGCGCCCGCCGCGCGCCGATTCCTCGCTTCGGGGCCCGCGCCGCAGCGCAGCGCTGCGCCCGGCGCGAGGCCGTGGCCTCCAGGACCCCCAGCTGCGCGCTGAGCCTCGGAGCGTGGCCGCTCGGGCCAATGGCTTCGGGTGGGCAGCGGCTTGGAGAGGCTGGCCCAAGGCGGCGTTTCACGCCCAGCCGAACTGGTCTAGAGGTTGTATCAAAGCTATAGTGGTCTGTATGACCAAGGAAACCGCGTGCAACATCAGCCCATAATATGACCGATTGCAAGTACGCAATGCGCAGCATGTTGATTGGCCTTGCTGATCGAGATGTGTTTTCCGTCCATTCCATTTCCATAAAGTGCAGCCCATGTCGCATGCAAGTGCTGTTTGGTCCTGACCGAACAACGCTTCCCATTCAAAGGAATGAAGGAAGGGTACCCGTGCTTCCTTTTGGCTTTCTGGGAAATTTCACGTTTTGGGAAGCAGGGACATGGACGTGCTTAACGGGCTATTTAGCACCCCTAGGGTACCTCCCCAGCGAATGTTGACCTCAGATCAATCAACCCCTGTTTACTAATATGGGGATGTTCCCCTCCAAAAGTGATGAATCCCCCACTAAACCCCGGGACACCCCCCCCCCAGAATAAACAGGGGTTTATTTATCCGGGGTCAACATTACTTGGCTGACGTTGGAAGGGGAGCAAACACTTGAATCTTGGCAGTTAAGTGGGGATTTATTTCCCACTAAACCACAATAAGCAAAAATGTAAAAGGCTTCCCAACCACAACCATGATTAAGCTCCCAGGCGTCTCGCGTTTACCCCCCCAAAGTTTTACAAAAACGGACCCTCGCCGCACCGAAACCAACTGGGCACCGCAGCTCCTCCACCTCCTGGCGGACCTGGAGGCTCCCGGGTGGGATGGGTGGGTGTTCATCCATGGAATTGGTCCATCGGTATGTCGTGGTTGTGGAACATGTCCCCCTTTTCGGCTACCAAAACACTGGTGCAAAGCAAGGGCAACTTCCAGAACAAGAAATATATATATATATTTGTTCTATGTAGATATTCTGATGATACCTAAAGTGCTGTATCCCCATCATGCGTGTTACTGCAAACAGGGGGTTCCCTTGAGTATCACAGACGATTGGCCAAGCCCCATTTCCCGCAACTATGAAACATGTCTGGAAGCATGAATTGACACTTGTCGTTTTGCTGAAAGATGATTTATTCGGATTTCAATTTGGTGAGGGGGGTAGAGGTACAAGACTCCCCCCCCTTGAACAGTGCTCAGATGGAAACCAAACACAAGTACAACCTGCACCCTGAGAAACGAAAACGGATGCACATGCTGGACATGGTCGACGTTGCTGAGTGATGCGCGAAGCATGGGGATGTGTTCTGAAAGACGAATTCATTCATGTGGAAAAGTGTCGATAAGTTCGATAAGTGGGTGTGGCTCAAAATTAAACAGGAGGGGTTACGCAGGCTTTGGTCCATGTTTCTACTTCCATGTTTCGCTCTCTGCTCTCAGGTCGCTTCACTGTACGCCAGGACCCGGGCCTGGGGTTTTGGTCTTGTGGCCTCAATTTCTGGATCTCTACTCGCGCACACAAACCTGGAACAAAGCGGGGCACTCCCACAGGGCTTTCAGAATGGAGAGCTTGTCTACAAGTGGCAACCCTGTCCATTGAATTATGGTAAGCGCGTGCGGAGTGCGGAGCATGTAAATCTGACATTTCTCGGGCAGCCCAGCTTGATGTGGCGTGTGTTACGCATGGAGCCCTTTTTGGGTGTCATGCTGATCTGTACCCTGCAAATGTTGAGTCTTTCCTTCGGATGGCAGCTTCGAAACAGTGTCGTTTCCTCGGTCCGCTTCTGGCTTGTAACACTCGCAAAGGTTACCTGTTTCCACCATTCTGATAGGCTTTTGTGCTTACATGTTAGCCTGTCAAGGAGCAGCAACCTCCAAACACACGTTTATCCCCTACATAGATAGGCTGCTTAGGGTTCTATTAGTTGATTTCATCGGATCCGGTAAGCAACTCACCCACGCAACACGCCTTACCTCTTGCTCTCTCTCTCTCTCTCTCTGCCTGCGCATGACGCACATCCTCCGCCAGCTCGCCCGCCACCACCTGCTTCCTCGGCGGCAAACACAGCGTGGGTGACTCATCATGTTGACCCAGGACTAATAAACCCCTGTTTATGAGTATGGGGGTGTTCCTGGTTTAAGTGGGGATTTATCCGGGAAACACCCCCTTATTAATCAACCAGGGGTGTATTAATCCGGGGTTAACATTACCAAAACAGCTGCATCCAAGCAATGAGTCCAAAAATTCGCTTTACCCCCCGAATCGGCGAACTCGGCAAAACACAATTAGGTACATGCGTGAGTTGCTCCTTGTTTTTGACCCCCAAACGGATTCCCCAAAGAAATGGATGCGAAAAACGGGGTACTCCCCCGCCACCCCAGTACTGGACCCAGGGCCACTAGCCACTAAGACTATGCTGATCCACTACATACCCAAACAAGGACAGTCCGCTGATTGTGGACACGAGTTGTTTGTTTGCTTCTTTTCCCCCGTTTGCGACTAAAGCCTCCAACACCCAAAGACGTTTTCGGGGGCACAAGGGCAAAGGCCACGGTTTTGCTTTACTCCGTGGCTGCTGCGCAATCCGTCTGCCTGATGTTCTTTGCTCGGTGTCCCTCTCGCGGGAAAATCCGCGTCAGAATCCCCCCCCCCCCCGCCCCAAAAGCTTCAGGTTGTCACCACCCAGCGATCCCTTCAACCGCGCCCCAGGCCATGCGGTCTACTTGTAGGGCTGCAAAGATTCAGGGCGAATCATCCAAGTTGACAACTCCCTGTGATTGACCAAACATGGACAACGTGCCGGTGCTCGTTCTGAAGACAATATGTCCAGGTGCTATCTGCTCAACGGCTAAACTGGCACACAACTTGCGCATGCGAAAGAAGCACTTCCAAAGCTCCGAGATTGAAGGAAAACCTATCCCTAGGAGCACAAGACCCTACATATGAGGGCGTGCCCCCAAAAACCCATAGAGGTCTTGGGCCATGGATATTCAACGACCAGGTTGACCCTTTGGGGCCGTACGCATGGGCAACAAAAAACACAACCCCAGCGCTTCTTTCAAGCTCCGCCTGGAACACAAAAATCGACGCCCAGGCGCTCGCTGTCCAGATCCTCCAGCAGCTGCAGCAAGGATGCCTGCCTGGCGCATGTGAAGGGCATTTAATCAACTCCTTGAACCTCCAGTCATGAGAAACAAAAAAAACTAAACAACCTGTTTCTTCGGATCTGGTCTTGAAAAAAGAAAAAAGAGCAGCACTGGAAGTAGGGAGTCAAACACAACCTTGATTCTTGCAGGGTTGCTTTAAAATGGGTTACCCAATGCTCTGATTGCTGTCTCGCTTTTGATCCTTCAGCGCGTCCACTCAAATCTATCCAACGAATCGAGCCAAAAGCCGTGGTGCTGTACACTCCATGATGGCCGCTGTTGAGTAACAATTCACTAGCATACCCAGCCAAAACAGAAATCACGTATATTTGGACATGTAAACCAGGAGATGGATAGGAATCCTCCGGCGGTCCATGTGCTGGCTTGTTGCTTACCATGAAACACACCGGTAACCTAGATGCCTAGTTTCCAAGATCAAATGCTGCCGAAAAAACACCCAGCACATGAACCGGCCTACCAGGGGGGGCAGCCACCCTCCGGACCTGATACCTCGCTCGCCAAAAGAAGGAAACATGAAACAAGTACAGTAAGTCCACCTCGTGTTTATGAAAAATTGGTCGAGGTCTTCAATTTCCCTCCCACATCTTTCAAATGGAATCTACACTTCCGGACCTCTGCATTCCACCGCCGTCCCTCCATCGGGTTTTCGGGCGCCTTTTGAATGGCAAACACGCCATAAGCTCTCGATGGACCTCGCAGGGGAGCAATGACGGGCCAAGTGATCCAACTGTTCTCGTGGGGTAGTTTGACATTTTGATTCTCTGTATGAATCTTCTGGGCAATTATTATAATTTACCAACCTTCAAGGAATCCCGAAGAGCCTTCTTCATGAGGTGAGACGTTATACTTAGTGCAAAATAAAATATCCTGTCCGTTTTGCGGTGTGTTTGCTTATGGGTCTGGCTCCGCACGGGTTCCAGAAGCGAGAGGAAGCCAAGACGCTGGATTCAACGCAAACTGTGGGTCAAACCTCCCGAAGCGTGGGTCATGCAGTAATGCTTCCCATAGTGGGTGGGTGGGCAATACAAGGGGCTAAGTAATTTCAATGGGGGGGGTATCACCATGGGGCAATACTAGCAATTTGGGGTCTGATGGTGGCAACAAACTTTGGCGCCGGCTCTGATGGGGCTCCAGGGACCTCACTTTGATCATCGCCCATGTGCCGAAAGCTGAGCTTCACATGGTTGTCTTGCAAAACCCGCGACGCGCACACAAAAACCCATGCATCCCACAGCTACGCACGTAAGCTGAGCTTGGAACCAGCCATGTGCCCCACTGCGATCTGGACCACGTGGCCCCAAAATGGAAACTATACCTAAACAAAAAAAACAAAAGGATGCACAGAGTCCAAGTGGAAAAAATCAGGCGGCCATGGGGCAGCTAGAATAAATCCCGCTGAAAATCCGTCCCAACTGCAGCTGGTCCATCCAGTTCCTTGGGTTTCAAAGCGCTGCGCGAGGGGGGCTGAGGTCCCACACATATCAACATTTGCACCATTTGCAGGATATATCTTTATGTATATATATAGATGTAGATATATATATATATATGTATAGTATATTAAGGCAAAATATTACATACATGGAAAGATGGAGTGTGTGGAATTTATGACAGTAGGTAGAAAACTGAGCGTCACCTGTCACTTGGCCCCATAACCTCAGACCCATTCCCTGTCGCCGGATTCTGAGCGGTGATGCGCGGCTATTTTCCACCGGAAGCAAACCAGCCACGCGAAAGGTTGAGCCAGTAGCGCAAAAGACATCAAGTCAGCGGGGTTATTCCTCCCAGTGACACGGCCCCTGCACAAAACTGCAAGACATTCTCAACCAACTAGGGACCCCCTTAGCCACGCAACATGACACTAAAGTCTTGCCTTAAAATGGGGCCCTACTCGTGCCAACCTGACTGTTGTCGCCTTTTCGTTGGTTTTCAGAAAAGGCCGCCACGAAAAAGCCAGCCATTGAAGTTCTTCATTCCACTTACTCGAGTGACAGACATTTGCCCAGGCGGAATGTGGTGGAATCGGAATCCAACCAAGCAACCAGAGTGCGCATATTTAAACAAACACCCCCGGTAGGTTCGCCGCTCAGCAGGCCTCTTCTGCCGGATCCTCGACATCATCCACGAGCAAGGCACCTGCTCGTTGCATACACTCCCGCAGCCACAAGCGGGCGTCGTAAGCCACCCCGCGTCGCGTTAAGTCACCCCAGCCATCCCCAGCCGCTTAGCTACGTCACCCCGCGTCTTGAGACACCCCAACTTTTGCAAAACGCAATCGGCACAGAACTGGAAGGGCGGTGTTGCCAACCTCAAGAATTGACCGCGCACTGCACGCACATGCTCAAAACTCACTGGTTTGGTTCATGTTGAAAGCTTTCCCGGGCAAAACCCAATTGGGCACACGACAATTCAAGGGTTCCTATAGTATGTTCGGTCAGTTCTTTTCAAGGCCGAAGCGTTCAACTGCTTAACTAGTCATATGCCGCCCGCCGCTGCTATTCCTTTTGCCATCACCCCCGGTCTTTCATGAAACAGGTCACTTTGCCTTTGCATCTGCTTTCTTTACAAACCGCTGGCTCTTTCTTTGCCTCCGGTTGTGAGGTTCGCACTTGCACGCCGCACAACTTCAAGTACTGCAGCACAAGAAGAGAGAACCACCCAGTAGCAGCGAACATACACGCATGCACACGGCACATGGAAACCAACCAAATGTTCATGTTATGAATCTGGGATCTCGTTGGCACCTTCATGGCTTCGACTGGCTTGTCAGGATACCCCGAGTAGAACATCATACATGTTGCATGCGCACACCCTGGAATTATGTGATGTCAGAAAATGACATGTTTGAGACAACTATCCTTACATCCACAAACACTACGGGCACGCTCACCCGGCACGACTTAGATCAACCCGGGACGACTTACAGCAATTACCCAGTAAAGGGGGGACCCCCAAAACAATGCGGCATCTTGTTCTTTGCAACAGAAACATGCTGGAATACACGCCCAACAGAATGCTTGCAGCAGTAATTATCATTGACTTGGGCATGTTCTCTGCCATTCACCAGGAAATCAGCAAATTGTTTCTTCAAGCAACCTTGATCCTCAAAAACTGGAATGAGTTGCTCATTTGGTAGACATACCCAGGAGATAAACCGGGGCGCAGCACACAGGCCCCACATGCGCTTTTCGCGCTTTTCACGCTTTTCGGTCGCTCCGCTCCGCCCATGCACCAGCGCCAAGCGTGGCGATTTCGCGAGCCAATTTCGCTGCACCCATGCCCATGCCCGGCTGAGAGAGCCGAGTCGTTGCCCCTGGGGAATCCAAGGGCCTGCTGCTAAGGCGTCAGAAGGAACCATGACTCTTTTTAAGACCAATGCTGTGCCAGGAAAAACTGCTGAGTACCTTCTGCGGGCCAGGGCACTGGAATGGCTCTCTTGAGGGGTTCAAGCTCCGGGGGCTGAGCCCCAAGTGCCACAAGGGATGCCTTTCATATGCCGTGTCGTACCAAGTTGCTTGCAAACGTTGATGCAAGCATATGCAAGCAGCTTGATATGTGCATGCCAACCTAGGCTTCTTTCTATGTTCAACCTAGGCTTCTTATCATTTTCAACGAACTCAACAACTTTCAGCCAGGGTTGCTTGAGGGTTGATGTTCCCCAGAGCTCTTGACCCACGGCCATGAACCATTGCGAACCTTGAGCAACGCTGCTTCTTTGCGGTGGCTTCAGCTGAAGGGTTGATATCGCATCTGCCAAAGGGCGCTTTTGGGACAAAAAGAAGAAACAAACAAACACCTCTTTGCTATGTGCGTTGCCGTGCGGTATGGCCATTCCTTGCCTCGCGCTCCTTTTTCAAGGCAGCCGGTCATGTGTCACGCACTTCCGGAAGGCCCCCCAGTTGCCCAGTGACACTGAAACCCACCAAATTACAGGGGTCCCTGGATTTATCAGATTTCCACTGCAAGGATCGCCATTGTTCAAGGCCCAAAACGGGGGGCAGATCGAGGGACCCTCTAAATTAAAGCGGGATTGAAAGGGAATCCACTGAACAACTGGGGCCTCATCTTCTTCGAAAGGGACCCATGGGCGCTCCCTCACTGGCTTGACGGAGGAGCCATGCCCGGAGGAGCCATGCCTGGAGGAGCCATGCCTGGAGGAGCCATGCCTGGACAAGTCATGAATGGGTTCGCAACATGCTGGACCCGAAAGATGTTCTTTTTCCGGTTGGTTTGCCTCAAACAACGCCCAATAAAAAGTGCCCTCAACAAAAATGACCACCCATAAGAGCAGCGCCCACGACCTTTTAACTGTTGGTTGGGGGTGAGTTTGAATTCGGAACGCTTTGTGGGCATCATTCAAGAAAGGATCCGTATCTACCAACATGAACAATGTTCCCTTTGGCTTCGTTTGAACAAACAAACAATAGCGGGTACCCTCAAAGGAAACAGAATAAGCTTATCTATAGAACAAGTAATTATGTATTCCCATTGTATTGCAAAATGGCGGTGGGTGTTGACTTGCGCGCATAATTATGCAAATATCTAAACCTTCATGGTAAAATGTAGCATGGGCACCACATGTGTAAAAGTGCTTGTGTACATGTGTATGTCTGTCTAATATTCTGTGGACACTTCCAAATGGCCATCAGTTATCATCTGTTCTCGTATATTTTCCGTTTCGAACCATTCCAAAGACCACCATAGCTCCGCAACGTCCCCATTTCTCGGCTGATTTGAAGCACAACCAAATCACCAGCCTTTGAAAAGGCCCGTCTTGACGCCAAACCATGAGAAAGTCATAATGCGATGGGAGAAGGTCCGGAGGCTATTCGAAGTCCAAATGGCACCACTCGATCTCTTCTCAACATGCCCAGTGACAAAAGCGAATGCTGCAAACACCTCCAGTGCCGTGCAACCGTACCAGGGGACGGGCTCCCTGGAAAAAGCCCGTGTTTCCCGCTTGCGGCTGCACCCTAGTCTCAGGGTCCAGAATTGGAATGCCGTCACATTGGCCTTTTCCGCCTGGTGGATGACTTGAGGATTCCCTTTTCAGTTCTCCCTTTGGTCGCCCTCTGGAACCTCCCATCCCTGGCATAGGGTGCTCCCATGCCTCAAGGGCGAGCCGGTCGGACCTCGATGGACCTTTTTGTTAGGGGGGGCGGGGGGGGGGGGGCGGTCAAAAGGTCGCGGAAGCCGGGCAAAATTGAAAAATGGAACCCTAAATGAAAAAGTAGACTAAAACATGGCGTAACTCAATTTACCCGTTTAATTTGAGCCACCCATTTCCAGCCGAAAACCGGCCCCAGTTCCCTTCCCCTCCCGTTCCCACGCCTTGCATGCCTGGAGGCATGCCCGGCAACGGGATCAGGGGCGGGGGTGGCCAGGGCGGGTGCTCCAACCTTGGTCCAAGGACCCAGCAAAAAAACAGCGCGAGACGAACATCATCAAACATGCCGATGTAGATATGAAGACCTGTACAAATGTCCTCAATAATATCGTTACAAAGAACACGAAGCGATACTATGCCTTTCTGCATATTCTATACATATGTATATATGCTGTATATGGTGTACGTATGTGTATATGTTATAATGTGTATATGTATATATATATATATATATATATATATATGTATATGATATATGTATATGGTGTGCGCTTGCTGGCCCATGGACATCTACAGTGGGCCACGTCTTGCTCAATAATTTGCTCCTTGGCTGGTCAGTGGAAACGAGCCGGACATCTCAAAAGTCAGTCGGGCAACATCATCATCAGCTCCCTCTGGTACGCCTCCACCATCAGCTTCCGCTGGGTCTTCCTGAGCCGAGTGCGAATGCAAACCCTACCAAGTGCTTTTTCCTTGTTACCCTCCGACCAATTAACATGGAACCTGAAAGGGGGTCCTTCAAGAGGAAAATGGTCTTCCAACACCTCTGTCAGGTTCCATGTTGATTGATAGGATCCAGCCCCTTCAAGAGCAAAATAGTCTTCAATCTCCCCACCGCTGCCAAGTTCGTGGAAGGAAGGCTACATTCCACACATGGCCTTATCCATTCCGGGCCTTGTTGGCCCATCTCAACCAGGAGAACCAAACCTAGTTCACCCCTCCCCCCCCTTGCTTCCAGCGACGGCTCTCCTATCGCGTCCAAGGCCATGGGCTTCCATCAGCAAAACAGCCCCCACGAAGCTAAGCCACGGAGCAACCTGGAAGGCCTTTTCATGTCCCATGCCCCGAAATGGAAGCCGGAAAAACCCGAGTCCGGGTCCAAGTAGCCCCCAGCCCGGCTCCCTTAGATGCAGCCAGCGCGTCAAGTGTTGCCAGCCGAAGTAAGCTCCGCAGTAGGACACCCCAGGCACAAGCAGTTGTACCGTGTGCATCAAGTTCCTGAGTTGCAACAGGGCAATTACCAGTGCCCCTCATGTCTTTCACATTGATTCGAAGCGAGAGCGAGTGTTTCCCAACGGGCCAGAACCCTCAAAAAATCAGGGTAGGGAAAGCGGGTGATCATGGCGTCAAAACAATGCCAGTCCGCTGTCAACCGAAGGGATGGTAGTTGTCCTTTTGGTTTCCCATGAAGCAAACCTCAACAACGGCACCCCCCATAAATCGGGTTCCCTACATTTCCCCTTGAAGCATCCCCCCGCCAAACGGACACTCAAACTAGCCCCAAAAGGTGATGATTGAAACCACCAAAAGGAGAGGCAACCCCAGAAATACAAACCAAAAAAAGCCCCTGAAACTTGCCCATGCTCTGTAGGGAATGAGGGAATGAACCTGATAAACCATGCCTTGCGGTTTGCTTTAAAGGGGACCCCTGGGTTCCTTCCCTCATTCCCTACCTATCAGGAAAACTCAGCTGAGGTGCACGGACAAAGGCAGCGACAGCTGGATGGAGGGGAAGTTGTGCAGCAACAGATTCTGCACCAGGTCGATGTGACCCATGGTGCCGTTGATGAACGAGATCAATACCTGAAAGCTCCAAAAGGCTATGCGTCTAAATAAGGCACTCTGCAAATGGTGTGTCGTTTGACGGATGCCATTTTGGCTTTGTTTCAAATGAGGGAACTCCAAACAAATAATGCTGGTTTACTGGCGGTTTTGTCTTCAAGCCAACCATGAGCACCACTCTGCACTTGCCTCATTCCTTCCCTGTGTTGGTCAGGAAAAGACCTAAGTCATCACAAGTTGGACTGAAAAGGGTCTATGCAAAATCAGTGGACACGAACGTATAGGGCAGATATCCATACCTGTTTATGGTTGGGATCATCTTTTCATCTGCAGATCAGCATGACACCCAACAATAAATACATTGCTTGCAAAGGATTCTCCTTTTCAGGGATCCCCGCAGGAGCAAGGAAGCAAATATGTCATGCTGGAAGTGGACATGTCATGCTGCATGCCAGCTTGCCCTAAATTGCATTTTCGCAGTGAAGCTAGTCAACCGGAAAGCCGGGACCGGGTACAGGTCTTTGCCCTGCCTGAAACCCACGCCTACAAGCACATCAAGCACAAAGCGACCGAAGCATCAGCATGACAAAAAAGTGCCGCCTCAGGTAAAACTAATCTGATACATGCGCGGGTCCCTATATTCCCCCTTTAAACCCACCCTTTAAGGGAAGATAAAGGAAACCCTGAGGTATCATTGGAATAGGTCCCAGTTACCACTATAGTAGGGAACCTTTCGCCACGTTTCTTTTGGTTTTGAAGGCTGGCTCCCTTGGTTACCTACAAAACCACGCAAATGGAGTTACTGTTAATAGTTTGCGACTTGGTTCCCATGCAAGTAATCCCCATCCAAATTGAAACGATCAAACCAAGACATATCGCCAAGTACAACGCAGAAGGTAGTACGGACAGCGCGGGGACCTGCTGAGCTAACAAGCTGCGCCAGGTGAGGAACAAACACTTTTTCCGCGCAGCGGCAACTTGTAATCCTTGCGGAAATTGAAGATGTAACCACCCCGAACCTAGGGGGAGTGCTTCTACTTGGCTTCTTTGGTGGTATGAGCATCAGCTTTTGGGGACCTTTTATGTGATGTTACAAGGGACCTTTTATGGGGGGACACCCGTCCACATGAGCCCAAGCTGTAGGACGCACTCTCTATTCCAGCCAGCCTTGTAATCCAAACTCAGTGTCAAACATCACAATCGTCACGGTTCGATTGAACATCATACTGTGGGGTTGAATGCATGTACAGGGTTGTCTCAAATCAGAGGAAGCCCTGGGCAAAAGTTGGTCCCTTTGGTTTCCCTTTCAAGAGCCCCAAAAAGGATACCCTCCCCAAAACAAACACGGACGCTGGACAAGGGTTAGAGGAACATTGTCTTCCAGATACGCTTCGGAATTCCCTCATGCCCGCATCAATCACGAAAGGAACAGGAACGCTTTCAGGTTCCGTGCTCACTTGGGCTTGTCTTTTGAAACCGAAAGGGTACCCTCGAAAAAAGACCCCCCCCATTTTTGTGAGGGTACTCCTTTCCCAAAGATGGAAGTGGACAGGGAGCTTCCCCAAAATTGTCATCTTCCTCAAGGTGGGCACCTTTTGGTTGGACTTTACAAGGAAAGCAAAGCAAGCCAACGATTCTGGAGTCCAACTTTGAGAAGCGCCCACAGGGGTCTCTTTTGTTGGTGCGGGCAAGCAAATTGTGGTTGCCCTTCTCGTTTGCCTTAAAAAAAGGTATCCTCAAACAAAACAGGTCCCAAAAACAACGTATCCCCAAACAAAACACAACTTCCCCCCAAAAACAACGGTATCCTCAAACAACGTATGATATCCTCCCAACAAGCACGGGTATGCTAAAAAAAAACTATATCCTCCCAAAAACAACTGTATCCTCCAAACAACAACGGTATCCTCCCCAAAACAACGGGATCCTCACGATATCCTCCCAAAAACAACGGTATCCTCAAACAAAACACGATATCCTCACAACAACACCGGTACCCTCAAACAAAACACGATATCCTCCAAAAACAACGGCATCCTCAAAAAACATACGATGTCCTCCAAAAAAAACGGTATCCCAAGCAACGGCATCCTCCCAAAAAAAATGGCAGTGGCTCAAAAAACCGGTACCAAGATCAACCCTGGTAAGTAAAAACATGGACCAAAACCTGCGTCACCCCTCCTGTTTAATTTTGAGCCACACCCCAATGGAATAAGCCCGCATCCGTGTCAGACCTCAAGTCGAGCTGCGTAGGTCTTGAGCCAGGCAGAGGCGGGCCCGGGGTGCCGCGAGTTGTAGCCCAGGGTGGCCAACAGCAGCGTGTAGGAGCCTCTCAGCTTCAGAGCTTGCGCCCAAAAACACTAGCTGGTTCTGGCATGGTGACATGGTGATTCAGAAATTCAGGGTGTGTATATATATATATATGTTCCTGGGAGCCCAAGATAGACATTGGGTTATGTGACGTGTGTTTATCTATGGCGTGTGTTTTGGTGCTTGGTTTCCAGGGAGCCCTGTTTGTGTTGGATTAAAAGGGAAGCGAGGCAACAGCATTGTTGGGGTCCCCAGAATTGACACGTATCCATATGGGCTTCTGTAAACAATCAATCCAACCAGGGAGTAGAACTCAACATGTTCGTGGATTCAGGAGGCCTTGGGATAAACAGGGCTTAGGGTCCAGGGTTGGGCAGTGCCTGAGCTGCAGCTGGGTCCAAGTCATTCGCATTCAGGGGCCATATGTAATAGTCAAAAGCCAATGTGTTTGTGTGTTTGTGTGTTCGTGTGTTTGTGTGCTTGTGTGCGTGTGAGCTTGTGTGTTGGTGTGTTTGTGTGTTTTGTCTGTGGTTGTGGGTTTGTGGGCTTGTGTGTGGGTTTGCGGGTTTGTGTGTGTGTATGTGTGTGTGTGTGTGTGTTTGTTTTTGTATGTTTGTTCTTGTGTGTGTATTGTATTTGTGTATTTGTGTGTTTGTGTGTTTGTGTGTTTGTGTGTTTGTGTTTGTGTGTTTGTGTGTTTGTGTGTGGGTGGCGCGCGGGGGGGGGGGGGTGGGGGGAATGCCACGTGTTTGTGAATGTGCTGTTGCGTGTCTTCCATGCCCCCTCCAATGGTACTTGCACGCTTCGTCTTCTTTGTGGCGCAAAGCGGTGGATCTTCCCTTTAGATTCGATTCAGCCCACTTCAAAAGGGCACCCTCCAAAAGACAAGGGGGACACTTGCCTCACTCAGATGCCCAGCGGCCATGGGAAAAGAAGGGCATCATTTTTTTGTTGAGCTGAACAGGGAACCCTTACCCCCAAAAAGAATTAAAAGGCACCACTGGGCAACAGAGCTCATGCGAAACCAACAAAGACGCTGGCAAAGGGGCCGCTGAAGAAGTCCCCCAGGCAGATCCGCAGTAGGCCCAAAGAGCCCTGGAAGAAGGTGGCCACCAGCAAGCCTCAGCGCCCACCCGGCGAAAGGTACTCGGCTCTCGAGGTCGAGTTGCCGATTCCATTTCCATGAGCCGTTGCCACCAAAACTAGGTCCTCCAAAGAGGATAGAGTAAGGGTACCTTTTTTTTTTTCTGTAGTCCATTTTAGTGGGGGAACCCTCCCCACAAAAAGGGCAAAAGGGCACTACTGAGAATATTGGATTCCCCAGGAACCCATGTATTGCCCGGTCCCAATTTGTCTTCAAGCTGCCTGGAAAGGAAAAAAAACAAAACCAAAAAAACACTGACCTTCACTTTTGCTTATTTTTTTTTGAGCAGCCCACAAGCAAATGCCACCCACTCCAAAAGCAGGACAAACCCGTTGACCTGTTCGACCTCCGTGATTTCGCGCCAATGAAACCCATGATACCAACAAGGTTCAAGATCCTGCAAAACAGCCACCAAGAATGGTCCCAAAGTCACTCCCTAAGTGGTAGGGTAGGTGAAAGGGACGAAAAGGGCCCCCACCCCAGTTTCTGACTTCGATACCCAAAAAAAACTGCTGGAAACCAGCATAAAATCCTTTCGGCTGCTGATAAACCCCTGGATCTCCCCACCAATACAACCAGCCTACGTAGTTTTTTCAGTAGAGAGGTCAGACTAAGGGTACCCTTTTTGCTGTAGTCTATTTTGTAGGGGAACTCCCCCCCCAAAAACAATGTCAAAGGGCACTACTGGGGGACCTAGCAGCGAAACTGCCGACCCCATTCCAGGGGTACCTTCCCCATTCTTACCAGGCATCCTTCTTTCTAAAAAACCACCCAATACCCATCAATACCCTGGGGAAACAGCTGGTTTTTTTGAAAAGAATGATGGTCGAAAAGAATGGAACCATGGGAATCAACCCCCAGACTCCTCGACCCATGGCTTCCGCTCACTCCCGCGCGGCGCTCACGGCACGACTCCGCGCCTCGCTGCAGGGCCTGCAGCGACAGCTCCGGCAGCGGCGAGCTCAAGTCGAAGGCCTCGAGGCGCAGTCGGGGGGCCCCAGACCTAGGGGCAGACCTCTTTCCCTAAGAAAGCGAACCCCAAAAAATACTGGGGCGCCGTGGAAACAAAGCACCAAAGAAACTCGAGTTACATGTGTATATATATATATATATGTATATGTATATGTATATATATATATACAAATATATGTATATCACATTTGTATGTATGTGTGTACCCTAGGAAGACCTCATCATCTTAGGGCTCCCAGGGGGTCAAAGGCCCTCATATTTGGGGTCTGCTCCTAGGGAGTCATAAAGTCACCCAAAAGAAAGGGGTTGTGACCCCATGTTGGAAGGCTGGAGACTCCGGGAATCCCTTTAAGACACACCCAAAAAGGGCACCCCAAGAAGACAAACCCATTTCCGAGAAACCACCACACCAAGAGCAAACCGGTTTCTGAAGGTGGTATGGGCTACCCCGATTGCAACCAGTGACCCTAGAAAAGCATAAGGGGGGGGCGTGACGATTCCATTGGTGGGCATGAACCCTTGTTCAAACATCCTCCTCTTGGCTTCCTTTAAGCGGCGAGTGGCGGTGGAAACAAATGGCGCCCAAGCTGGGGACCTAAGGGGTCAGGCTTGGGGCCGAGTCACGCAGATTCCGCGGAATTGGAAGAGCTCGCCCAGTGGGTTATGGTTGTGGTTCCTTTAAGATCTTGCCAACCTCCCAAGGGGATATGATCTTCACCTGACCTCCTTCAAGGGAAAAACAAAAAGGCAAAGGGCTCAAACACAGGTGGCTCAAACATGCGGCCGCCGGCCGCTCAAACCATTGAGACCATTTGACCCATTTGGAGGGATATATATATATATATCACCAACATGGCCATCCCCCCTCCCCCTCCCCATCCCCCCCATCCCCCCATCCCTCCCCATCCCCCCCATCCCCCCATCCCTCCCCATCCCCCCCATCCCCCCCCGTCCCCCCCCGTCCCCCCCGTCTCCCCCATCCCCCCCATCCCATCACATGGTCGCACGCAACACCTCAAAAGCCGTGGCAGTCGGCGCCTGGTCTACCCCGCAGAGCGGAAACGGGCAGAAGGCCATGGAGACGCCTTCGGCTCCCGTTCCCGCGGCCCCCGCGAAGGGCGTCATCGCCTGCACCATGAAGCCTCGAAACGTGCGGGGCGGTGCGTCGCGTCCAATTCGGCGGGGGGAATTCTGGGGGCTGATTCCTTGTCCATTCTTTTCAACCATCGTTCTCTTTTTAAAACGGCTGTTTCCCCTCAGGTTCTGATGGGTTTCTGGAAGGAAGGATCCCTGGAAAGAATGGGGAAGTGTCCCCTAAGAAAGATCTGCCTCCGAATTCCGTGCGGGCCCTGAGGGGTATCTCCAAAATGGCGATAACCCTCCCTTCATAGATATCCTTTGGATAAAATAGATGGCCCTGATGGAATGAGACCAAACACAAGTGCCGTCTATTTCTATTCAAACTAGCCTAAACGAATATTGGCCCTTGGACAGGTACCATGTTGATGTGATGCCTGGAAGAAGTTTGTTTCCTTTTGGCTTTCCGCTCATTTGGTCCACTTATGCAAGCCCACTTTACTTTGAGGCGATGGTCTTTGTTCTTCAGCGATTCTACTCTTGCACAGCTCAGAACATCGAAGACTTATATAGTGAATCTAGAACCTGACTTGGGACAAACACAATCTGAGCCCTCGGGTTGGTTATTGTACTGCCCAAGTGCACCCTTCAAATGGCCAAACTGCAATGCTTGATGCCAAAGGGGCATGCATTCGGATGCCAAAGCCGTGGACCAGGGCACGAACAAATTGACAGCGCTCCAGGATTGGCCGCAAATTACACATAGATACATATATTACGTATGCAAGTATGCCAAAAACATAGTCCCTGAACCCCCCCAACTCCCCCCCGAGCTCCCCAAGGCCACCCCTCACTCGCCCCCGCTTCCGAGGCGCTCAAAGCCTCTGCCCGCTGTGCGGGGTCTAAAGAGGCCTCCGTGGCATGGGATTCGAATAGGGAAGCCACCTCCCAAGTGGTGGACCTGACCCCCCAAACCCCCACCTGAAAGATGTCCAAGGGGTATCTTTCAACAAAACACATGCACAGATATTTGTGGGATCACCAACATGGCCATGAATCCTGATTGGAGATCCTGTGGGCATCCCTCATGTCCAGCCAAGTTGGAGGTTTCGAGAAAAAAACAAGGATTAGCCACCAGCTGGTGCAGGTTTCTGTCCGTGCACAGAAATGGGACCCCCGAATTAATCTACGGTTGATTCATAGAAAGTGTCCCATTTTTAGTGCGGACTCATCACTCTTGGAGGCCTTGATTGACCCTCTCTTTTTTTGGCGCGGGTTCCACGCAGATCTGAGGGGAACACTATCACTGAAATCGGGCACCGAACACCTTTTGATGGACATTCTCAAAACGGCCCTGTAACTGGTGGCTTAAGGGAAACATCCCCCATAGTGACTGTAGGAAGCCCTCCAAATGTTCACTTCAAGGGCCAGCCGAAGGATATCAAGCCCAAGCGGGGTCTGACCACACGTTGCCTCCGGGTTTGCAAGACCCGAATCCCAGCGAGTGGATCCACTAAACATCCCAAACAATCCATGTAACATTATATATTTATATACCCACATTTGACTCATTTGGAGGGTAAATGTGAGCATATATTTCCGTCCCACCCCTGGAAAAGGAACCTGACGTTGGGAGGCGCACCTAGGTCCTCCAGAACAGAGGTTAGAATAAGGGTGCCCTTTCTCCTGCAGTCTATTTTAGTAGTGGCAACCCTCCCAACCAAAAAGGAAACGGTAAGAGTTGGCACCTAGCTGGTGGACCTAGGCACCTACCATGGATCTGTTTGCATGTTCCATTCGCCTTGCTGAGCTTCTGCAGGGCCATGTCCAAAGAGGCGCGGCAGCTTAAGGCGGCGCTGGCGCGGCAGGGGGCGTTATGCAAGGCCTCGGCGCGCGGATTTTTTCGGCGGCCCAAAAAACAATTCGGAATTCCAAGATGGAAGCCTGGTAAGTGGACACCTGGACCAAGACCTGCAGTTTGAAGCCCCTCCCCTTAAAATTCTCCAGGCACACCCTGTGGGTGGAAACTCAGGGGGGGGCCGAAAAATCGATCCGCACGGATCCCTGGCTTCCTTTACCTGCAATATCTAGGGCATCCGTGGCTGGGCTTTCGTGGATGCCGTTCCCAAAAGGCAAAAGGAACAGGCGTGGCTGAAATACATGGACGGCACGTGCGAATGCCTAGAATCTTCCTGAAACCAGTGGAATCCCATCCACAAAAGGAAACTGTATGGGTGCGACATCGGGCGTCTGGCTTCATATGGCAAATGGCTGTAGAAATGAAACGGCCCCTTGATACCGGAGAAGGCCTTTGCCATGACCATCTTAGAAAATGGCCCGTCGTCATCCTTCGTGTGTCTCATCAGACATAGGAAGCCCTTGCTTCTCCATAAGGCAGATCCTCGTATTAGGCCATGGGCGGCCTACTTCTCATTTCAGGATCCTTCTGGAAAGACTTGAAAGAGCCAGAACAAAAAAAGTTTCTGCAGATTGCTTCTGTTCAAAACACACACACACACACACACACAAACATGCCGGAAAAAAACGGGGATTCAACCCCAGACCCATCCCACTCGTGCCCAGCCGCAGGCCGGCACTTTGCCTTCTTATCATCCCTCTGCTCGGGGCAATGCCGCTGGCACCTCTCCAGCTTTCGCCGCGAGAGGCAGCTCGAGCCCAGGAAGGACAGCCTGTGACGAGGCCGACTGGGTGCCTGGAAAGCGGAAACCGCAGCTTTTGTCTTCCCTCGAAGCTTGCTTGAATTTGTAAAGGCTCGGAGCAACCAAGCCGTGGGAGGAGACCAAAGGTCTAAGTGTGCTTCTGAAAAGGACCTCGCAAACCTTCCGATAGACAAACATGAGTCAGAAGCTACTCGTAGCGACCCTGATACTCACTTAGATCTAGATAGGGATTAATGGCGGTTTGCAAATCGTTCGCGCCTCTAGATCTTAATTCCAGCATGAAGTTTCCTGTATCACATGTCTGCAGAGCAGGATGATGCTTATCTGAACTCATATTCCAGCAAGCCCGGAGCGCAGCCAAAACTTTGGTCGCGAAGGCTCAAGGTACACCTAGAAACCATTCCCCAAACTTCAGCCGGAATCCAACATGTCAGCCAGAATGACATATCCGGAAGCAAGAAACACACCAAATCTGGATTGCGGGAAACATCAACGGCAAGTTTGGGGTGGTTCGCCGGCTATTTGCGAAGAAGCTGCAAGCAAATATGCAAAAATCCAGCCAAACCGCAACTTGCAACATATTGGAGGGGTTCGATTTTCGAAAAGGTGTGTTGCTCCAACACGGCAACTAGAATCTTGATGAAGCCTACTGGCCGGCCAAAAGGGCCCAGTGCCAAAATCAGGAAACACCCCCGGCCAACAAAAAGTTCCCTCTAAAACCAACCCCAAAAAGGGCACCCTGTTTAAAACAAACACCGAAAAGTCCATACACTCTTTGAATGCTAGGAGCATGGACTCGTCGACGCGGAGGCTCCTGATCTCATCGAGCCGAGCAAGGGCAACATCGATGTGCCCAAGGAACTGCATCATGCGGGACACTGATGCATCTAATCATAGCCTGGAGCCAACATGGCTGCGGCCATGCAAAATATGAGTAAAACTGCCCCCACAAAAAGCAACAACACTGCAACAACATATATTTGGGGGTTGATCAATATTCCTGGCCCCCAAGCGACCATGGGTAACTTTTGCCGGGAAAGATCATCTTTTGGTGGTTGTCCTCAATGGTCATCCCATGTAAAGGACCTTTTGACCAACACCCATGTTGAAAGGATGGAACCCCTGTTGAATTCACTAGCACCCATTGCGTCACCGAGGCTAGGAGGCTCCCGGTCATTGTAAACATTGTGGGAATTGCCAGAGTTGGAATAGATCCACAATCGCAGAGTCAAGTTGCCAACTAGACAATCCCCAGCCTCAGATTTTAGGTTCTTGACTTGGTTGCTGTTGACCCCTCTGCAAAGAGTTTAACTTTTTGTGGGTTTAACGTCTAAAGATCCAACCCAATAGCAGTGAAGCTGAATAAGATAACACCCGTATGTGAGGTCTGAGGCCCGCTATTAACAAGCGCCGGGGACGGCAAGGGCTGGGATGCTGGGATGGGCCCTGGTTTAGGCGAAGCTTGGGACCATCCCCTGACAAAGATGGCCCATGTCAGTTGATGGGAGGGAAGCCGCCTCCAAAAACAGGCGCAAGAACGGATCTGCGGGTCTGGGGGTGTCATCACTTGAGCAGCACCCAAACCCATGGACTGTTGGCTCTACCAAGATGGTCACACAAATACAATAAAATACAATAGATGTATATATATATATATGTATAATATACATATTATACATATTATACACATATATATATATATATATATGTATATATATTAACATATATACAGTCCTCACAATAACCCGCATAAAACCAATGTGGTAGAACCACCTAAAGCTGTGCCCAACATAGTTGCATCCTCAAACTCATTCTCATGATTGAACGGGGTGGGTCAATCATTTGAACCCTAAAAAATGCGATGTGGGGCTACTTTGAGGGGCGCAAAGTCTATCAAGCCTGCATGGCGCGATACTTCTTGACCCCCACAAAGCCGGGTAACCTCGGTTGCTTTCTGCTCCCCTGCGAAAAGTGAATAACTGTTGGTGGTTTCATTGGAAAACTCATGAGTTGGCAAAAAGCTCAAGTCCCAATTCATCCAAGCAACATGCACCAGAGTAACTACAAAACCCTATGGCCGGGCCCACTTGAGAAAGCCCGGCGGCCGCAGGCCCGCAGGCCTTTGGCCTTCAACTCGCAGGAAGCTGCTTGGTACGCCTCCAGCTCCTGGCATGGGTCAGCCCAGTGGAACCCGGGTTTCTTTTTGGGGTGCCCTGATTCGAAGGCATTCCAGGGGTTCTTTTCGAAATCAAGAGGAAGGCATCCAAATTGAGGGCTACTTTAAAGAAGGTGCTCTGCGTTTAGGGACTGTTACAAAGAAGTCAAGAGTCCTTCGGCATCCCTCTGAAGAGGTTTCTTGCTTCAGACTTTGAGACATAACAAGCTCCAACCCCCAGCCCCGTTTGAAGATTCTAGTTCAGACTCATAGACGGATTTGTCCTGGAAGTTGATCCGCCTTGCCTGCATGATAATGTCCAAATGAAGACCCTTTCAGCGGGGTCCCGGTCCTCGTCCACAGCCCCCAAAACGGGAATCCTGCCGCACATTGATTGCTGTCTTGGAATGGTAGCTGTGTCATGGCAAGTGCAATACTTCCTAAGGCTGTGAGAGCCTGCGCTCGAGGTCTGTTGGTTGCTTTTCCCAGGGAATAAATGGGAGATGGTTGCAACCCTGAGCCTTCCAACTCCACAGGCTGGCAGGAACACGATGGAACAGCAGCCGGTCGAGCGGGATGAGTATTTTCCGTGGAGTGGAAACTGACGGAAGTGTCAGCTTCCCACCAACTGGTGTAACTGGTGGTGTGGAGCCCGGCGGTTTGGTGGTTCAAGAGTGGCTTCCCATCTACCCTCTACAAGAACCAGGGCTCAACTCCCCAAATCACCAGAGAAGCAGAGAAAAGCACCCGGGAAGTGGGTGGTGGACGAAACTCGACAACTTTTTCCAGTGCTGTGCACTGGTCCAACTTTGCGCCTTCTGTGCTGACACCTCGCAGCTCCGCTCCTGCCTGGCAGGAAGAAACAAGCCACTGGAGGGTGTGGCTAGTTGGGATACCATCTAGGCGAGTCTTTGTTTGGGGTAATTACCCCCCTCCTGTTGGGTGGTTTTAAGTGGCAAACAAACGCAAATAGGAATCGGTCCATGTGATAAAATGAATTTCCTGTGGATTTCCCTTTGACCACTGAAAGAAATTCCTCTATGTTGAGAAACACTCGTGCTTGACGCGAATCCATCTGTGGATTTGCCCTTGGCACGTACCCAAAGAGTGCTAGAGCGCAACAAATCACGGTTCTTCCACCAGTTGCGTGGATGGTCAACCCAATTAGGTTGGTTGCAAACATGATGAAATCTGTCCATCAACCTCCGTTGTCGCATTCATTTCTTATCACCCGAATGTTCTAATCTATACGCATTAAGTTGGCAGAACATCCAACTAGGCTTGTCTTCGAGCCTCTTTTCCAGGCCAGCCGATGAACATCGATGAACTGTTTACACCATCTCGATCATTCCACACCCTTTTCTGGGTGAGCTTCAAGGCGACACCAGGCCCACAGCACAACCAGCAAGGACCCGAGCAAGTCAAACTCTCACTTCCTGGATGGCCCTCTCGATCAAAACAAAGTCCTTCTACGGACGTCTTCGCACACTTTTCTCAGCGCTCGTGTAGCGATCGCACGAACTCAAACAAGCCACGCACCTCTCCCGCAAGCCAAAAGGCAACTGCCTTTCATGTAAGCCATTTTAACGGAACCTAATCCCTTTGATGTTGTCAAGTAACCATGGATCAAGTGGTTGCGGGTGGCTTAGGGATCAATCGGGTGAACCATGAACCCACAAAATTGATAACGGGATCCTTTACGGGCCACGTCATTTTCTACGGAACCCTTCCAATGCCTGCCTTACGATCTGTCCTTCAACTGCACCTTGCGTGGTCCGAGGCTCTCGTTCTGAAAATGGGGCCTGTCAAGAACCCGACGTTGGACCTGAGGGCATTTTGTCCGTGCTTCTCAAACCAAATCCCCTTGTGAAACGATCGATTTCAACCACTTCTGTGAAACCTGAACACCTCCCCTTTGTTGGATCGACTCAAAATGAGCAATGCCACCCCAAAAGCGCAATGTGCTAAGAATGTTTTCCCTTCAAAAACCACAAACGAACCAAGAAATCCCCTAAACGGACACCCTTCAAAACCACAAAAAGAACACGGGTGTGTAGTTCTCCTTCTACTTTTTGTACTTTGTTTTGTAGTGTGTAGTTTCTCCTTTTACTTTTTGTTTGTCCGGTTTGTCTGGCTTCCCTACGGCGGCTTTTTTTCTTTTGCGCGCCGAGAGGTGGCCGAGCCGAGATGTTCAGTTGCCGATGGCTTCCCCGCGCGCCGCTTGGGCCACCAGTCGTAGCTTCTCGGCACCGAAGAGCATGCAAAGGATGAGCACCTCACGTCCAACAAAGCATAATACAAAGAATCATAATAATAATAATGATAATAATAATAAAAATAAAAAAAATAATGATAACAATAAAACATTACAAAGATGATTGCAAAGGTGACGTCCCACAAAAAACAAAGAAAGAAGAGCAAATGGTTCAGCGTTTGGAGACCTGAACAAAGATGAATGCCAAATTGAAGAGCCTGCGGGTCCAATGTTGCGCACAGTGAGGTCTGCACTGCAAGTTTCGGGGCGCATGACCTAAGAGGCTCCAGCTGTCCAGCTAACCTGGCAGAACACGAAATGTTTGGGGGTTTGCTTTTTTAGTGGGAACCCGCCAAGCAAAAAAGGAAATCAACGGTGCCACTGAACGCCACTGAACAACAGACCCATGAAGAGCTATCCAATGCTTCTGCGAACATGGATAGATGCGGTTGATTAGGGGGCTAAATCCCCTAATAAGACAACCAATGGTTTGACCTTTTGGCCACAGGTCTTCAAGCTAAGCCCAGGGATTCAGTCTCTTGTTGTCAAGGGTGCAAGGAACCTGTCTTCTTGCCCCAATCTGAGTCACAATCAAACCCTGGTATCACAATGGTCTACCAGAACCATTCAATCAATTCAGAAGCTGGCCGTGCCTTTTCTAGTTGGGTGTGGGTCAAAACAAGGTACCCAAAATGGATCCCTGATAAATGGAAACATGGACTAAAACCGAAAAGGTCCCTTGGTGGTGTAATTTTGACCCATACCCAGTTGGGACCATCCCTAACCTTCATCTATCCGGGTTTTGATGCAAGGGCGGCAAGCTGCGCTACACTTCACGTGACGTTCAAAAGGGATCAGAGCTCTGGTGGGTTCCATTTAACGTGGACACGAGGCTATACCCGGTCGGGTTTGTCACAAAGTCTCAGAATACGGGGGACCCCCCCGCCAGGCAAATTGTGGTTGTGCTTTTGGCTTCCCATTCAACATGGATGGTTGTCCCTTTTCAAAACCAATCCCCAAAGGGGGATACCAACTCCAAAAAAGACACACCCACACACACGCCCTTGAGGTTTCCCTTCACGTAAGCTAAGAAAAAAGAAGAAAGACATCCGCCATTTCCGGGAAAAACTTTGCCAGTCCAGGGCTCGCCGTCCACATGCTCCTCCAGGTCTAAGATCTTCTCCTCACACTGTGAGAGGCTGCCCGGTTTTTGGGGTGTCAATGGAAAACAAAGGAACACCACCCATGTAGGGAAATCAAACACTTTGGAGACAAACCCAAATTGTTCCCAAGATTGAATGAAATCATGTCGCAACTGGGTTCTGCTAGTACCTTGAATGTTGTCAAGTTTCCTCTGCTAAAACGCGGCCAAACGCAATGTCCCCCCCCCACTGCTTCCGTACCATGATTTATGTCACCGACAAAAAACAAAACATCCGGGCACAAAAGCGGGCCAAGCAAATCGGGGAAAGCTAAAGCGGACCAGCAAATCCGGGCAACCATTAGCAACTCCTTGTTTGACGTGGTGCCCAAACCAGGCAATTTAAGACAACTTCTTTACAAACAAGTAAGGCTTGTGATTTTGCTGGATGTGGGCCTTGGGGGTCGCTTTGATGTCCGGACATGACATAAACTCCCTCTTAGCCACTTCGCTTTTTCAAGGCGCCCCCAGTGTGAACTTCCCACGAGTTGGTGGTTTGGAGCCGAACCGGCGGTTTGGTCGTTAAGGAGAACCGTCCCGTCTATACAACCCATCCCAAATCACCAATCCAAACAAAAACAATTGAGGGTTACCTGATTTTAGATAACTTCTATAAACAAAAACAAACAAAACCCAGTCAGCCACAAGGGAAAGGGGAGTGCCCACGGGAGCCAGTGATCCGCTTACTATGACAGTTTAGGGGTCTTCTTTAATGTCCTTAACCACGTATTGGGAAACCTAAAAGCAAGACCTGGCAATGCTTGATTCAAACTAGGCGATACAAACTAAGCACTGGGAATCGAAAAGTAAGTCCTGGCAATACTACATTTAAACTAGGCAATACTGAACCAAGCTGAACCAAGTACTGGGAATCTAAAAGTAAGTTCTGGCAGTACTGAATTTAGACTAGGCAATACTAAGCCAAGTACTGTGAATCTGAGAATATGATCTGGTCATACTAAGTTTAGACGAGGCAATACCAAACCTTTGACTAGGCAATACTAAAATAAGTTCTGGCCATCCAACAGGACGTGTCAATGCTAAACTAAGCACTGGCAATACCAAAGCAATACTCAAGTCAAGCTCCCTGCCAGACCGATATTGAGGACCCGGAGCAGTGTCTTGACTGTTCCGGGAAGGGGGGGGCAGTCCGACAGTATAATAATAGTATAATGATTCACGGGTCCTAAGAGGGCTTGTCCTCATCTACAGTTCGGAGTTTGCGGCTTATTATATATATATATATACACATATGTACACTGGCAATCGGACAAGTACACAGTCAGGTTGTTCTGGGAAATCGAGGTCTGCCGCTCTCCGCCCTGAAACGGCAATGACTGGACATCATGAACGAATCTATGACCCACGGACAATACTCGTCGTTCATTCGTGGGTTGTCGCCAATACCCAGTGGCACTCCCTAAACACCACCGATTGTGCAAGTTGCACATATATGGGTGTTGCTCAAACTAGTGGTCCCCTGAACAATTTCAAAAAAGGGGGTCCACCATGTTGAAACAAACTCATATGAATCCTCATGCCTGACTGAGCTCTCACCTTCAAACAAAAAGGTTGGAGCCCAGTTGTTGGGGTCCAGAACTGCAGAACTTCACCTTGGTCGACTGTGCTTTTTTGAATGGGCACATCCCCACACAAAAGAAAACCATGTACCCTCCCACCAATTTCACCTGGAACCTGACAGGGACCTGGTCCCTTTACAAGGGAAATGGTCTTCCAGGACACCCCTGGCAGGTTCCAAGTTAATTGGGAGTACCAACATGAGGCTTATTCTTACCAACAACCCAATGATGGCTTGATTTTTCCCAAAAATTGGGGATTTCCAAACATGATTGGCTTTGCTTTGGCTTTCCGAGAAGTATCCCGACTGGACTCAGAGCAAGTTCCGAATGTGACAAGTACGATCGGGGCGTCGAGATTGAGGGTTCTTTTTGGGATCGCCTTTTGCTTCGGCAGCACAAGGCAGGGGGCGGCAGAGTCCGAAACTCCAAAAGGATGTATTAGCCATATTTGGCTGCGGCTCAAAAAAATGGTACCAAAATGGAACCCTGGTAAGTGGAACCAAAAACTAAAACCTGCGTAACCCCTTCGGTTTAATTTTGCGGTTTTGGGCGAACACGAAGTAGCCCAGGGAAGCAAATGCACGATGTACCCAAAGCACCCGGAAACACAACTCGGGTGAAGCTGTGGATGATGACCGGGTTGAGGAAGTGACGGTTGACAAGGGAGAAGTATGGGGAGGTTAGAAATCAAGTTGAAGAGGATTAAGTTCAATACCAAGCCCAAGTAGAACAGCGCGACTCACCGAGCACCTCCTACACCCAGCCGCCCGCGGCCCCGACCCTTTTCGGCTCGAGGACGAAGAAAGCTGCCAGTGAATGGCGCACGAGCGTGAGTCCTATTCCCACTTGACGGGAGGTAAAAACTTGAGCCAAACGGCCGTTCGGCCGTTTTGACATATGAAGAAACAACACGTGAACAAAACACACCCCCCTCATCCGATATCTGGACAAGAGAAAGGATGCGAGACAGTTGAGTTCACGACGAAAGGGACCAACCAAAAATGCCGGTGTCAACTCAGAGGTGAGCCAACGGCAGCACCTGGGCCCCAGTTAAAATCCCGCCACCACCCCGAATTAGCGGGGCGACAGGATTATTTGACGAGTGGGCCACATGAGTGAACAGAGACATTATGGAGGAACCAGACGAAGATTCCTCTCGTGCCGTTCATGCATTGTCATGGGACAACAACATGCGGAGGGGGATCCTATCTGGATCACCGCGCCTCACTGCACGCCGCGAAGTGGTTGGAGTGGTAAACGAGTTGGGATCACAGAAGAGAAGGACGTTCCGAAATTGGTGTGAAAATACCCGGCTACGGCCGGCCCGGCACTTCTAGTGCGGTCTCAGCCTCACACAGGATCGCCAGGGGAACCGTCTCCGGCGCGCACGGCAGCGGTGCGGGAGGGACACGAGCAACGCCGGATCAGCGGTACAGGGCAATGGAGACCATCACCCCCAGCAGCGCCGCATAGGCGAGAGGAGGACCGGCGCGGTCGCGTTTCTCGGCGACACACGTACTATCCTCGCCCTTCTAAGGCGGATGCTGATTGCGGTACCCGCCTACCACCCTGAACCAGGTTCTTCCCGGTCCCTGGGCACGTCGTCTCTCCGGCGTCCACCACGGTCACCTCGATCACCTCCTCCATCCCGACGGCGATCCTCACCACCACCCCTATTGTGGTCTCCAGCCGGAGGTCGGCGAGGCGGAGGGGGATCTGATTGGTGACGTCGGTCATCCCTGCGCCGGTCCCGGTGGCGATCGCGACGGTCATCACCCGGGTCATCACGTCCGCGGCGCTCATCTCGCCCCGGACCGCGCCTCTCGGAGGTCTCCTCATGACGTGGAGGAGGTCGGCGATCATCGCGTCGGCCTCCGCGGGTATCCCTGCCACGATCATCCCTTTGTCGGGGCGGGCCAGGATCCTCGCGTCCACCTTTGCCAGGTCGATGTTTTCCTCGACCCTTCCCCTCACCCTTAGGACCGCGACGATCCTCGCGGGCCCCAAGCGCGGTCCTCGACCGATCGTCATCTCGGCGGGGCCGCGACTCATCTGCCGCACGAGTGGTCCGAGGCACACCCGGGGGAAGCTCCCACTCGTCGTTGTCGTCATCGCGCGGATCATAGCCGCCGCGGCCGCCCAAGGAACCGGTGGCATCCCGTGGTGGGGACGCAGGAGTTCCGGGACCGCCCGATCGAAGACGAACTCGGGGAGCCGCGTCCTCGCCGGTAAAAGGATCCTTCTGGGTGTAGAAACCCTTGGTCCTGCCCCTTCTCTCCCCACCTTCCACACCGCTTCTCGCGGGGACCGGGGAGGGACGGGCAGGCTGGGCCATGCTCTTAGAGCTGGGTTGCCCGCCAGGCGGGACCTGAACGCCCCCCTGCCCTTTTTCGGGCGCGGGGACCCGACCATGAGATGTCCTCCTGGCCTTGGGTTGGTCGGACTCACCCTCCAGCTCGGACTCGGTGTCAGGGACACGAGTATTGATGGCCGCGTCCTCGTCCTCAAAAGGATCCTCAGCCGTCGTAACGTCAGCCGCAATGGGAGCGGGAGGAGGAGGAGGAGGAGGAGTTGGTACAGCATCGCCAGGCTTGACGCCCGCACGCGACACCACGGGAGTCTCCGGTTCTACCGGGACAGGTGGCGCAGGAGGAGCCGGGGGCAGCGGCGGAGGGGGAGGGATTTCCTCCTCGTCATCGTCCATGGGCTCGTCAGGGTCGTCAGACTTCTCTTCCTCGCCGCACGAGGACCCATCCGATCCCAGCTCGTCCTCCGCAGATCCAGCAAAGTCGGGCTCGTCTTCATCCTTCACGCCGGGGCCTGGTGTAAGGCGTATCCCGGGCCGATAACGATCGCGAGGTCGGAAGCGGTACTTCCGGGGCGTAGGGTCGGACAGCTCCTGCTTGATATCATCCTGGGTTTGAGGACGGTCAGCCAGGCAGGTGTCGTAAGCAACGGTGGACGTCCGGTAGATCAGATCGTCCATACTGCTGAGGTCGTTGAGGGTGTAGACGTACCCCTTCTTAACGCCTTCCCGTATCTTGTCCATAGCCCGCTTGAGGCGCGCGGCAGGATCGAATCCGGCCCTTCTCCGCATGGCCTGCAATATCCCGCAGTGCTGAGCGAGCAGCCTCATCTGGAACTTGAATCCCTCCCCAGACATATCGTTGGGGAGTATCGGAGAAAGATGTCCTGATCTCAGCCCAATGATATGGGCCTCAAGAATGTAGTAGGACGTGTAAAAGCCGCACCGGTTGGCGTTGAAGTTTGCGGTGGTTAGGCGTCTGCCCCATTCAGCCGCATACCCTTCATACTCCTCGAAAAAGTCGGAGACGGAGCTCCCGTTGAAGGCAAGACCTCTTACCAAGATCGCCTTTGCAACCCAGTCTTCCACGTTGTGGTCGACCGTATCACGGTACTTCCCGTCAACAACCTCGTCCCGGAGCGAGTCGTGAAGCTTTCGGAAAATGCCATCCACGTCCTCTTTGTCGAGGTACTTAGGAGGCCGCATCCCAGACATCAACAAGGACCGGGCGTCGACGGCGGGACTCTGCGAGTAGAGGGCCATCCCGATGGCGTTGGCATCTGCGTTGTTCCACAGAGCGGGGACGAAGCCCTCGTACTTTGCCAGCCAGGGAGGGACCACCCCGTTGGTACTCGCTATCGTGCGAGGGCCGCCGTCCGTGTCTCCGGTGGGCAGGACGCCCTCATAGAAGATGGGAAGGTAGCAGGCGGTGCACAGGTGAGCGCCGACCGGGTGAGCCGTCATGCACCTATGGCATGGAACGGACACCACCTCGCGGACATGTTCCGCCTTGGCGATCTGGTGATACTTCTCCATTTCGTCCCGACATTTCCTCGGGTTATCTCTCACGGAGTTGAGGAAGTTGGGTGGATAGCACCAAGGCCTCAGGTAAATGATGGAGCAGTCCTCCTTGAAGTAAACGCATCTCCAGTATCCGATCGCGATGTTCTCGCGCGAGGCAAATGTACCCTGACGAGTAATATGCATGCCCCCATTTTCCATGGAGAAGAAACGTGCATCGATAGCCATGACCACATAACGGGGATCGCTCCTCTGGCGTCGACCCGAGGTGTGTAGCTCCGTCACGTTGCTGTCGGTGATGCGGTCGACAGTGTCGTTCGGGCACTCTCCGTGATCGCGGAGGGATTGATACTCATCCGGCCGAGAGGGAAGGAGCTCGATCAAAGCTCGCCCACCCCGAATGATCGCCCCACGTTCTACGTAGAGCCGATACATCCGGAGAGGCACCACCTTGTAGAGCGTCTTGGGAACCACCTTGGAAGTGATGGGAAGACAGACAGGGCTCTCGTAGAGCATGTATTGATACCGTTCACGAAATGCCCGGTAATCAGTGTCGGATCCAATCTCAAGTGACCTTACCGCCGCTATGCGTGCGGATCCAGGCAGCAACCAATGCTCCTTGTCACGAATGACGGTGATGATGATTTCGAACATTCCCACTCCGTCCTCGAGGAAGGAGGCCAGGAGATACGATGAAAAAGCTTCCTCGGATTCGACACTTGTGCCGAAGTAGTGGCTCAGGAACTTCTTCAGTTGTATCACCGAAGTGACGTTCCCTTGTCCGCTGGCGGACGAGGCCTCCAATTCTGGGTCCTTGACTGCACCTGCATTTCCAGGCTGCACCGCTGTCCCACGGAGAGCGTCGCGTATTTCCGCGCATGCTCTCCTGTAGTAGTGCGAAGAGGCGCCCGCCCTACCCTCCACCTTCTGACGGATCTCGTCGGTGAAGTAGTCCAGAAGCTCCTCGGGTGCGGGAACAATGGCCTGGATCATCAGGTCAGGGTCACTCTTGGTCGGGAGGATAGGTCCCGCTCTGGACCTCACTCCCATCTCCAGGAATTGGGAAATGTCCTCGATTTTGGCACACAGAGTGGCGATCGTGTTCCCGATCCTGGGGGCGATATCTTCGCCTCTCCTGGCGCCGAGGATGACCATATTTTTCTTGATGGACTCCGCCTTCAGCCTCTCGAGGTTCCTCCGGGTGTCATCAGTGCCCTTCACCGCGCTGAGGCGGAGAACCGCAGGCTCCGGCTTGTCCGGTCGCACGAGCTGGCCGTCGGGGATCTGGTCGAAAATGCGTGAAGCGGACTTCACTGCCGGGACATTCCGATACTGATCCGGCGCGCTGTAAAAGGCGTAGGCGAGAGTGTCACGGGAGGATGTCTCCCAATACGTGTACTCCTCGGAATCACGCGGGTCGCCGACGACGCGACTCACGGTCCTCAACTCGGCCAGAGCCCGCTCCGCCTCGAACTGCGACCCGATGGTCGCGGGTAGCATGGCTCTCTCCTCCTCGGTGCAGTCGACATATATGAACTGACCGGTATGCAGGTCCCTGGGAGCGGCGAATGGCCCCGCAGTGTCATGGATGCCCAGCAAGGCGCTCCTTGCCTCGACCTGGCTAGGGAGCGCACCCGCAGGAGGATGAGCGGGCTCGGCAGGGGCGTCAGGGGCTAGAGTGACAGGTGGAGCAGGGTCATCCTTCTTGTTTTCAGATGCCCCCGCGGCGGTTGATCCCGCTGCCTCTCCTTCAGCCACCACCGGTTTGTCCCGGGGCCCACTCATGTCAACGTCCTCACTGACGTTGTGACCCTCTTCCTCCGCCTTCTCCTTGGCCTCCTTGTTTTCGCGCGCCGTAGGTCGCCGATAAGCCGGCCAGGGAATGCCCATGATTTTGTCACCACGGGTGAAGGCGGACTCATCTCTGCGAATGATGACTGCCCGATCCTCGCGCGATCCAGTCATGGCCAATGGGCCGCACATCGACCGGAAGACCTGTGCGACAGATTGTGCCAAGCAGTCCGGGTACTCCCCTCTGAGCGCAGTGGTTCGCCACGTGTCAGGGATGTTCGGCTCCAGCTTGTTGCCACGATCGTCAACGCGGTCGAGCTCACCAACGATCTGGTGGAATGGCAAAGATCCAAGCCGGGTCTTGCGGTGAGCGGCGTGGAGGCAGTCATAGAATGTCCTGATCTTCTGCAACCCGGCCACAGCACCGGCCATGTGTGGGTGAACGTGCCCCATCCTCCAGGCGGTTGCCAAAGCCATATCGAGGCCGGCACGAACCGCGGAGAGCTGGGAGTTGAGATCATATGCGTTCATGTACTCCGCCGTCCAGAAGACGTCATCCATAGGAATGACCTCGCCGTTCCTGGAGTCGACCATCCCGAGTCGGGTCCCGTCGTGCACCATCGCATCGCACCGCGCCCTGTTTGGGTACGAGTTGGAGTTCCCAAGCGGTTGCTTGGCTTTCCCAAAGATGCCGGTGTGGTGGTCGCCGGACTCGCCCTTTCGGGACACGAACTTGGAGTCGATCTGATCACGGATCTCCGGTGGGTACTCGGGGGGGACGATCGTTTCCATGACCTTTGTCCATTCGTCAGCCTCGGTTCTATCCGTGGCCTCCTTCCCGAAGTGAACATACTGGAACTGCTTGGGGCCATGCACGGTGCATTTGTCTGCATATGCGTGGGCCCAGTCAACCAGCGTGGCGCGTTTGGCCATTTCCCGCACCCCATGACGATCACTGGGGATGGCAGCGTTCAATGTCCTCGATTGATCACCCTGCTCCTTACTCACCTGGTCCGAGTTCCTCGCCTTGTTAGCGTAGCTGGCCACAATCGGCTCGAAATTTTTCTCTCGAGCTGCGATGTGGTGAAGTACGAACCTGTCGGGCCGGGTGAACGCCTCGTCGAGGGGAATCGATCCTCTCTTCGGTTCCGTGTCATCTCCATAGTAGTTGGGATTCCGCTCATCGGGCTCCTCAAGTCCGCCATGCACCGGATCCTTCGATTCCGTGGCGCCAGCTCGGACGACCCTGTGTCGGGACGATCTCCGCTGAGCTTTCCATGCCTCAAGCGTCTGGAAGGTCTCCTGCGAGTCGGGGTCATAATACTCGCCGTCGGGGGTAATGGTATACCCCTCGACGGAGATCCCCGTGTCTCCGGCGGAAGTGCGGGCATCGGGGTCCACCTCATCGAACTCCGAGAGATCCTCCTTTGTCGGAGGCCCCCCCGATGCAGTGCTCCCCCCTACTTCCATTGGCGCGTCAGGTTGGGTATCGACGCCTGATGCAGCAACATCCATCCTGTCAGGGGTCGCCACGAGGTCTTCGGCGTTCTCCACGTCAGCGCCTCTGGGACCAGCCGGTCTGGCCATGGTGGTGGGGTCGGTCGGTTCTGCCGGCTTGTTCTGATAGTTCAATCGGGCAAATGATACTTCAGCTATCCCGGCGTCCACCTCCATGTCATCACCATCCTTTTCTTCGACTGTGGGGAGCGTGGGGACGTCCTTCCTTTCAGTTCCCGCTGGCTTCTTCAGCTCCTCAGTCTTCTTCTTGGCCGCCGCTGCAGCCTTGCGAGATGCCTCAGGTGATGCGAGGCGCGGGAAGTTGCTCTCGTCCTTCCCGGGCGGAGTTAGCACAGACTTGGGCAATGGCCCTCCCCATCGGGGGGCCTTTGGCGGGTCAGCGGGCTCAGGAACCGGTGAACTTCCCCCGGAAGTGCGGACGCTCGGCGCCCGAGCGGGAGGTGCACCCTTGGTGGCCGTAGAGCCGGGATCCGGCGACTTGGCTGGCGTGCCGCCCTTTGCGGGCACGGATGGGACAGGGGCCTTGGGGACATTTCTAATGTCAATGGGCCCTTTCGCCTTGGCGGGCGATGCCTTCGGAGGCGAGATGGGGCGTTTCGGTGGCGACGTCGCCTTCGGCGCAGGACCTTTGGGCTCGGCCTGGCGGGCAGGAGTCTTTGCCACAGAGGGAGCCGCCGCCTGTGTGGGGGGCGTCACCGTAGGTGCCGCATCAGTCATCTCCACATCATGCGACTGACCAGAGCCGTCTGCCCCAGTGGCCTTCGCTGGCGGGGTGGTGGAGTAAGTTAGCGAATCATCCCATACCATGGTCTGGAGAATCTTTTCGGCCTTCACCTTCGCGTCCTCGTCGGGTGGGTACATAGTCTTTTTGTACAGCATCCCCAACGTTTTCGCAGCATTGGTAGCACTCATGACGCGGTGTAGCGTCCACGAGATATCCACCGCCGCGCTGGCGAGTGCCGGGAGCGCCACCGCAGTTCTGTATTTGTTCGCGGGGGCGCCGGAGCTGCCGACACAGTGGTCGCCCCAAAAGGCGAAATCTGCAGGAACCACGATCAGGTTCCTCTTCATCGCTGCCCTGATGAATGTCGTGATGGCACCGAGCATGTTGGTATTGCGAGTGGGCTGAAACCATGATGCAACCGAGATGAGGATCACCACATTCGATCCAGCCCTCCTCACGGACTCAAGCCTTTCCAGGGTGGTGTGGATGAGGGTCTGCGCGTTGCTCTTGACGACCGACACCTTCTTCTTCTCATCCCAATCGGCCAGATCATGGAGACGGGTCGCAAAAATGCAGGTGTCGTACACCATGGCCCCTCTCCCAACCGCTTTTTCGCGGTCATGAGCGAGCCGTGTGGCCTCTTCGATCATGTTGGCGATGGGGATGTGGTAATCACCCTCCTCATACGGGCAATGAAAATGGATCTTCGGAGTGGATCCCTTTCGCGGTCCGCTGTCAGTGGACCGGAGAATGTCCAGTTGCGCACCAAGCTCATCCTCTGTGATATAAGAGCCCTTCTTGCTCTTCCCGCGCGACGCAAAGCAGAGGTCGTAGAAGACAAGGACTTGGGCATTGGCCTTAATCGTCGGCTCCTCCAAGTACGTGGGAGGTCCCCAACCCGCTGCTATTGCGGCGAGGATTCCGGTGACACCGGTAGTGCTCATAGGCAGGAGGCCCTTCAACACCGACGGTATAGTCGGAACATCAGAGTCAATGCATGCGAGAGCAAACTCCGGGAACACGGTCAGGATCACGTTCCTGAACATTTGGTTTCCCCAACCGATCCACTCTTTTTCGAGGGCGTTCTGGTCGTACGTAGTCAGGTGAGAGGTCTTGGGCCTACTCAGCCTAGGGAGCATCTCACTCTCGGGGTTCGCGATCCACTCTTGTTTGTACCTCCCGATCATCTTCTCGATGTCCAGAAACATAGTAGACGGCGCCAGATGTTCATCCATGATGTAACCCGGGTATTTCGGGTATTCATTTTCGTGCGCAAACGGGATCGACGATCCAGCCTCTTGCACCTTCATAGCATACGTGTTGCTAACGAGGCGATGCCTGGCGAACTCCGGGCTGAACCCGCCGGTCTTTGTGGGGGTGCTAGGAGCAGCCAATCGCTCCAGCTCGCGCTTGGTCGCGCCGATCTCCCCGATAGCGTTAGGCTGGAAGAAGGCACGCTTCCTCCAGGAGAGCGATGGAGAGCAGGGGTTAACCTCAATGTAAGGGTTGAACCGTTGCAACTCCACATCTCCATTTGCGTAACAAGTGGAGAATCCCTCACCACCCGTGATCTTCTCCAGGTCGTGAGAAAACTTGATGGCGAGAGCAAAGATGGGTGCCCGAGCCAGCATGAGGCGCCGCGTCTTATCTCCGCGGGGGTTGTCACCGCTGGCCGCGTCCACAGGCAGCATGAAGGAAAGGTGAGCCCATACTCCTTGGCCATAGTGCGCCCACGAGGTGTACCCGAGCGCTTGGCTGTAGACCAGCGATGTCCAAATCCCGATTTTGTCCTCGGACTCTGAACTCACCACTTCTTCGTGGGCGAGGGAGGCCCAGAGGGAGAACTGGCTCAGTCCATGTGCCCAGAGCTTGTTCTCAATGCTCCCCTGCTGCCAATGGTTCCAATTAGGGGAATCGGCGTCAATGACGGACGAGAGAGAGGGCACGATCCAATATCCTTCGCCCGCCGTGATGCCGCAGTCGTGAGTCATGTTGGTCACCCCGGGAGTGGCGAGCCTCTCAACCTTGTCCCACAGGAAGAATTGGTCAAGCACGGTCGCAACCTTCAGTTCGGAGGTCATGTGAACCGCCATACGCCTCCATGGACGGCAGATGATCGATCGATCTGCCAGTGGTCCTATCCTGACACATGTCGATGATTTCCTCCAAGGTTCTATCCTTGATGAGGGAAATGCCATCAACCACGATCTCTGGAGGAACGAACATAGCAAGAGGGCGCATCTGTAGCCACTTTCTCACTATGGAGGGCTCGTACTGGGTGAAGCTGCTGATGCCTCCCGTGTTTTGGGAGCGGCGCGGATCAGCCATGTCATAGCAGTCAGTTGTGAAGCCGACGTAGCTCCTGTACTGGTTCTGCTTGACCGCCATGTATTCAGTCCTCCAGTTCTTCTTCAACTCCCCGTCGGAGTTCGTGATGGACGAGGACCAACCTCCTCCGGATGGTCGACAGCAGGGATGTACTGCCGGGTCGACATCCGTCGCCTCATCAAGCCCGAGCGGCGCGATGTGGGCGTGGGGGAGGTAGTGGGTGGCAGAGCCTCGGATGGGGATCGCATCGCACAGGATTGCCGCGGCGGTCAGGGCATTGTGCTCAGTGGCGATGAAACCAGAATCCTTGAGCAGGGCGATTATGTTGGCCGCCCTTCCTCTTCGGTAGTTTAGGACCTTGGTCCTAACATCAGCAGGGAAGGAATCATATCCCTCGCATTTAACGAGACCATTGATCATAGTCTCCACCTGCTCGCCGGTGATCACGTCGCTCAAACGGGCAGCCTTTAAAGCCGCGCGACCGTTGAGCTTGGAAACCCAGCTGTTAAAGCTGTTCTGCATGATGTTGGCCACGGCCTTCACGCGGCCAGTGACAGGGTAGGGGAACCGCAGCGATGATGCGCTGGGAGGTGTGGGGAGGCTTTTCTCAGCCCCAGCCCTGGTGATTGATCCGCTCTCCACGGAAGCCATATCACGGAGCCCGCGTAGGAGAAGCGGAGGTTAGAGGTGGTCCAGGCAGTGCAGGGCCGCCGGCGGCGGTGCAGGGCGATGGAGATCGCCGGTTGCCGCACCGCAGCGGTGCGTGAGGGTGATGAAGATCACCAGCAGCCGATCAGCCGCCGAGGCCGGGGTGGAAAGTCCGTCTAGGACACGTCACCCGGGCCAATGAATGATGCAGCAGCGGCCCAAATCGCAAGGCGGGGCGGCTAAGTGCAACACTCAGACTCACACAAATAGTGGGACTGAGGAGCTCAATAGGAATCAAAGGATGAATCGTACATAGCTCCATGATCGACAATACCATCAAGGACAAACAAAGAACAAGGCCCCGAGTGTAGGGGAGTCCCATATGGTCTGGAAGTGGTTGGAAGTGTGCATCGCATGCCGATGTGGACTTCCGAGGAAGTCGCGTTCAGCTGAGAGAGAGCCAAAAAGCGACATGTAAACGCTTTGGGGCATTCCGCACAACATGGCGATCACCGAGAGAGCCAAGGTCAGACATGGATCGACCACATTCAACCGAAAATTTCATTGAACATCTTTTCCCATGCAGCATCGTGAAAAGAGAAGTTGTTCTTCCCGTTTCGAAGCGAAATAGAGCAGGGCACCTGGCGTAATCGATCATTAGTCCGTTTGTTCACGGCAACGTTAATGACAGTGGCGTGTCCGTAAGCTCCAATCTGACAACTGCAGAGATTAAATCTGTATAGGTCATGGTCATCAATAAATTGGCGGATTCTCTGAATACAGAGTCCGGGTAGGTCGCCACCAAAACCGATAACAATGTCAAATTCGTGAAGTATAGCATTCAGGGCAAAGGCAAGTGTAGAGGCAGTAAGCGCGTCGCACTTTTGTCGGAACCTCCTGATCTTGGACCAATCCCTTTTGCAGGAATCCGGGCATGAAGGAAAAATATTGAACACAGCAAAGTTATCTCTTTTTCCTTTTAATCCGGGATACGTAGAGATCCCTCCGGTGTCTCCATCATCGAGATCGATTTTAACAACTCTGTGCCCGCGCTGAGGGGGCAGGAGTGGTAATACGGAGGAGTCAATGACGACGGTCAGGCGGTCATTCTCAGACGCCCTAATTTCGGTGATTGAAATCTTGCAATCCGAGATGTTGGCGTCATTGATGAAGGAGTTGAACTTCGAGTCATGATCGGATTCAATGCGAACCCCCCTGATTGGTGGAAGAGCAGGAGCGGCAGGGGGAAGATGCACGGGTTGGGTGGGATGGGAGAGATATGATTGCAGAAACCCCTGCTTGAACATCCCAAGGGTGTGGAGATTCTTGCTCCATACGGTCTTGTCGACGCACGCCTTTGTGAGGATGTCGGCTCCCTGATAGTCCGAAGGGCATGCAACGAAACGGAATATCTTGTCGTTGTATCGCTCATTGAGCCACGCGATGTCAACCCGTTGGGTACGCGACATGTATCGCATATTCGGGTTATTTCCGGTGACGATTATTCTGCATGCGGCTTCATTGTCCTCAAGGACGCTGATTGGTTGTGGGATCGAAGCGTCATATTTTATCTTGCACTTGCATACGATCGAGTCAGAAGAACCGCGACCGATGGCAAAGTGCCAGAGAGCGGCGAGCATCATGGCCTCTTTGGAAATGCCGTGATCAAGGGCGACAATTTCGGCCTCGGGAGTGGACTTCGATACGGAAGTTTGCTTTTTGCTCACGGCGGTGATGGGCATGTAGGTGCGAGGGCCAACGAGACATACGAGGACCCCGGATGTGCTTTTTGCGTCGGTTCGATCACCGGCGAGATCAGCATCGCAGTAGGTGACGACTTCGATCATGTCAGATCGATCGCCAACCCATCCATAGAGGTGCAATTCAATGGTGGAGTTGATGTACGACACGAGCCTATGAAGCTTCTTATCGCACAATTGGTTCCACTTGGTGATTCTGCTGGCCAGCGCTTGCACCGGTCGGATTAAATCATAGCGGCCCATTCGAGCACCATATAAGATTTTCATCAAGACCTGTGCAGCCGCGTCGCCTAGGACGCCAGGTTTGGCAGAGATGACTTCGATGTCTTCTTTTTGGTCAACAAGCCTGTCAAACTCCGGGTTTACCGGGTTCTCGTCAAATTCAGGCTTGCTTTCGTCGAGGAACGGAGTCTCAACAGTCTGAAGGGCCTTGGGAAACTTTGATTGGCAAAGCTCGAGGTAGCGCTCAACGCATGCTTGCATGAAGCAAGATTCGTTATATTTGATGAGGTTGATCTTAGCCTTGCCGCGACATGCGTCGGCAGCAGGCCTTCGGTCAGGCCCAAATCGCATCTCCGGTATAGGCTTTGAGGGAGGATGTCCAACCGTCCACGCAGTCCTCGGGTCGAAAGGCCCATCCACGGTGGCTGATCTGAATTCGTGTTCGCATCCGAGATATCTCTTGAGAGGACGGGGCTCCTCCATATTGATAACGGAGCCTATGAGTCTCCATCCTTCGGCGAGGTTAGCCGATGGGCCGCTTTGCTTGAAATCGTCAACATAGACAACGAGAAAGGTCTCAAGTGCAGGGTGACGAAAAACACTGGGCCAGTCAGGGATGGGTACAAATCCAACCTTTTTAAGTTGGGTCTCGCAGTGCTGCTCCCAGAAACCTCCAGCGTCAGGATGTCCATAAAGGGCAAGAACAAGGGGGCATACAGGGTCTTGCATGCCCTCCCATTCCTTTGGCCATTGGTCATGGGGAAGGCGTATCCAGGTCTTGGTTCCGCCGAGCAACGCCTGAGTATACGCGGATTCCCCGTCGCTGACTTCAAGCGAGTTTCCTGGCAAAAGCCCGTACGCATCAGCAACCTTTCCCGCCGCCATGGTGGCAGGGCACGAAGTGATTTCGGAAAATAGAGCCCAGGCATTGGACTCGTCCCTAACGTGGCATCCCTCGAAGACGACACGGCCCTTGAACTTCCTGTTCGGATCACCCTCTGCAAGCTCGTGATTCTTTTCGACGCATATGTCAAAGACACGACCGACATGAACCTTGGCCCCTTCTCGTTTAGCCTCAGCAGCGACGTCACGCCACTCACGCACCTTGGATTGGTCCCAGCAGCCGAGATCCCTAAGCTTCTTCCACTCCTTTTCTAGGGCGGCGAAGGCCTTGGGATCGAGCTTTGCCTCCTTTCGAGGCACAGGGCGTGCGACACAGGCACTGAACGGAGGGAGCCCGAGAAAAGGGCTGTGACCGGACTCATCAGCCCCACGAGGCATGGTAAACCACTCGGTGCTTCCGGTGGAGGACCACATATGTGATGGGAAAGTAGCGGATGCAGCGGGGGCACCTTTGTCGGTGCTACCGAATCCTTGCCCCCCTCTTTCGGAGGCATGCGGCTTCTGTACGCAAATGATGGGCTCAAGAATAGAGACGCGTTCAAGAATGAGCTGCGCGATTTTGTCTCCCTTCTTGATGATGAAGTCATTGCTTGAATGGTTGAAGACTACAATCTTGACCTCTCCGGTATAGTCAGGGTCAATGACACCGGCACCAATGTCAATCATGTGCTTGGCCGCAAGGCCAGAGCGGGGAGCTATTCTTCCGTAGACTCCTTTGGGAAGCGTGATGGCCAAGCCGGTCCCGATGGTGGCTTTGTCGCCAGCGGGAACTGTGAGATCATGGGCCGATTGGAAATCCAGACCAACACTTTCAGGAGTCCCGCGATTTGGGACAGCGACTCCTTCCCAAAGAGGGTGGATGTAGAGTGCATGGGGGTCTCTTCTCCACGTATTGCGGCTGTTGGGCTCGGCAACAGCAACAGGAATCGTGGATCTCTCAGTCCTCCCTTTGTACCAGGATTTGATGATGACCTGGCACATCTGCTTCGGGTAGAGGGCGGTGAGCGGAGTGAGGGACCCCTCAATCCTGGCGTGTACGAATCCCTTTTCGTGATGACATGTTCGGCCCCCGAGCGCGGCGGCAAGATCAGGTGAGTTCGTGGCGATCCTCCACTGCTTTCGGATGGGCACCCCGTTCTTGTCCTTCATTCCGAAGTCGCATCCGTCAATATTAACAGTGAGAATCTCAGGATCGTCGAGAAACTTTTTCATGAAGGGTTGAGACCATCCAAGGCAATGACGTGGCCATTCATAGGCAATTCGTCCGCCACCCTTTCGCACTTCACGAGAAACTCGAATGAAGGCCGCGAACATGACCTGGGACTGTCTCCGAGCGTCATTAAGCTCAGCGGCGAACTCGGGTCCGTACTGAGAGAGGTTAACGTATTGCCAAGTACTCCAAGGCCCACAGGGAATAGAAGACCAAAGATCGCACTTAGGATTCTTCCTAACGATCTCAATCAGCCTCCTAACATCTTTGCCTTTAAGGATATCAAAGGAGTCCTTGTGCACACGTATGGCATCTCCACCAAATTCAAACATAGTGGCGGAGAGTGAGGAATCGGCTTCGCATGCAAACTCAATTAATAGTGATTTATTGGATGTGGCTGGCGCGCCAGGGTGATCGTCGCCAGGTTTGGAGCGAGACTTCTCAACCTCTAGCTCCCTCTCAGTGCTGACATAGATCCTTCGCGCGGTGAGCGACATGGCACGCCAATCGTCGGACGAGATGGAGTTGGGTTTCCCCGTCCCGGTGTAGGGACGCTCTTTGCGCTTGGAGGACTGCGGATAATCAATGTCTTCCTTGCTTCCCGACACAACGTCCTCGCCGAGCGGCTTCTTGGGAGATGGACGCCTCCTTTTGGGCGCGCAGCCCTTGTCGAAAAGGATGGTAACCCCGGTCCAGAATTTGTGGGTTCTGACCCGATGGCCGCTGGCATACACATCACGGGAGTCGCGATAGACCTCGTCTCTGGAGTCGAGGAAGCTGCAATGAGTGATTCTGATATCGTCGAGATCAGCTTGGACCGGCCCCCCTGAAGGTAGAGGACGGGTGTCATCTCCAAAGAAGTCCTTTCTCGCCTTGACGTGGAATCGATGCCAGGACTTTTCTTCTTCGAAACGCACCCAGTAGTCATCCCTTTTGTCAGGGGAAGATTCATCGGAGATGTGAATATCAATGACGTCAGCCTCAGGAATACTGTCAGACTCAGCATTCTTTTGCCGATCTTGACGATCACCCTCATCGCCCCCATGGTCAAAGCGTCCCTCGTCAAAGCTGAAGGATCCGTCTTCACGGGGCAGGAATTTTTCGCTGGGGAGATCAGGGTTAGAGAGGCGATCATGCTTATATGATGCGATCTCTCGGGTTCGAGCCTCATATGCTTTCAGCAGAGGGAACACAAACGGCTCTTCAGCATCGTGGTAGATCTGTTTCACCTGGTGAACACTGGGTCTCACAACCCCAGCCTGAAAATGCTCGAGGTCAGCAACATAGTAGTCACCTTTCCATTTCCCTCCAGGTTCGAACCGATACCCGAGGAAAACACCAGGTTTGGCTACGGGTGCGAACTTGGGAGCCTTATAGTGATCGTGCTCTTCGCCAGGAACAGCGGGAGCGATACTAGATTCTTCCTCATCGAGGTCAGCGAGGGGGTCGTAGTCACAGTCACGCAGAGCTTCCTCGATTTCTGCTGGCGACATGGGTTCATAGTCATCGTCAGAAAGAGATGCGTCTTCTCTTTCGGTTTCGCCCCATTTCTCAAGAGCGTGGATGTCGACCTGAAAATAGGTTTCGCCGATCCAATCTTGCGATTGATCATCTCTAGGATCATTCAGGTTCCTCCACGTGGCTGACTGAACAGAGTCATTCTCACCGTTGAGATATTTAATGATGGTTAGAGTTTCGTCAGCGAGGAATTGAACGTCGATAGGGCAGTTGGATCCCCTTGGGTCGAAGAGCTTCTTCCTGGGTGTCCGGTGTATACGGATAACACACTCGTTCTCTTCGTCTTTGCTCCAATAGTCATCGTCGGCAGGCTTATTTCGATCTTCGGGGGCGTTTTTGATCCCCCCCTTTTCAACTCGACGCGGCTTGGGAGCGACGGGGAAGAAATCAACCAAGCAACCGAAGGGAAGGAGCTTGCCGTTGAAAGGAAGGGGGGCGTGTCTTTTAGACCACGCGCTTCCACCTCCCCGATTCTCAATGTTTCTAGCAACGGCAAAGTATTTCGTGGCGTAGGGCCACCATCGGGCTTCTAACCCGGCTTGACGTAGAAGCACACGTGCACCATGAAGGACTAATTTGACTTTGTTTTCAATGATGCCGTTTGTCTTTGGCATTCCAGGAGTAGACCATTCATGTATCCAGCGCAGTTCCTTGCAGGCACTGACAAGTTCTTTAGCTTGATCAGTGTGCATCATCTTGATGTCATTCTGAGGCCCTGCGAAGCGGTTGAAGGCATCAACGGTGTTAGCGTCGGAGCGGCTCATGACAGGCATGACATCAATCCACGAAGTGGCGAGATCATAGAACACGATGGCGTCGGCTTCGCCGTTGATCCCCCTGTCACGTAGCCCTCGCAGAACCATCGTGTCGGCGGTGACGAGGTCGCCAAAGTCTTCGGCCCCGTGACCAGCCGCGCCTTTCTTCCGGAACAGTCTAACATTCTCCATCTTGGCACGCTGGCAGTGCGAGCAAAAAGGGTTCTTGGGAAGATGAGTCATCATATGGCGGAGAGTCAAGGCATCAGCTTTCCAGTCTTCGGCGCTACGCAGAGGGCCGTGGCCTTCAAGTTCGACGGTTTCCTCAATTGGATCAGAGGCAGGAGGATCTGGGTCGGGCGAACTAGAATGACCTTCGGGAACAGAAGCAATGCCCTCTGTCCCCTTTTTGACGACATCTCCGGAAAGAGCAGAAGGAGCAGGAACAGCAGGGATGTCAGGGTACTGATTGGTCGCCGGAGAACTGAAATTGCAACGTGAGGCAGGTAAGTATGGGACATTGTTCAGCACGTCGAGCACAATTTCTTTGCCATTAGGTCCTTGAAGGACAGGAAGCTCAGCGGGCCAGGTGAACGTGTAACCTTGCTCCATACAGCGTTTGCCGATTGAGATGAGCGATGGCGTGTTCTGCATGACGTGGGCATCAATCACCTCGTCGATGTCCTGCATGTCAGCAGCAATGCTCCCGAGGGTCGATGCCGTGCCGTTGGCGGTCTGCAGGGCATGGGTACGTCCGGTTTTCTTCACCAGACTCTGTTCACCGGCACTAAGCTCGTTCAGTCCAACAAGGTCGATGGGGCAGCCTGTATCAGCAAGCCATCGGATTGATCGTTCGTGCCCTGGAGCCGATGGAGTGGAGGACATGCGCGATGCTCTATACATCATGCGCCGCCGAATCGGTTTGGACTCGAGGTATTCGCCCTCCTGATCAATTGCGACCTGCTCCTGCATGGAGAGTGCTCGGAGAATGGCCTTCTCACTTTGCCGCTCAATGGTGATCTTTGAAGCGTTCTTGAACTCCCCGGAGTGAGTATATGATGGATTCCTGGATTTCTGGGAAACATGAGAGATCTGTTTCATAAGATTATTATCGGAAACGACGATATACTCAATCATGGCGGAGTCATTGATCTGAACTGTTGGGCTGCTGTCGTCATTGTAGACGTTCGGTCGCATGGAGGCATTCCACGCGGCACGCTTAACAGGGTCAGTGTATGACCAAAAGGTAGTCTCTACGTCTCCGGTAAAACCGATAGGGCAGAACATCCTATTCCGCGAAGTGTGAGAAGTGATTGGAAGGTCCTGGATAACTTGTCCATCACGGATGGAAACGGTCCGCCTCCATGCCACATGCCGTAACTCGGGGCCCCCACCAGTGGGTCCCTGAAACATGCAAGCCCGGCGGTCGGTTCTAGACCACACTTGTGCATCAGCAGGGGGAAAGCGGCCGGGTGTCCTGTCAGAAAGGGCACCCGTCTGATCATCAGGTTCGCATTTTGTCGCTGGGCATGCGATGGAGACCCCCGGTGAGACCTGTGGGTAACGGCCCGCCCCTCTCAGAAACCCTCGTCAACCCCAGGTGCGGGACTGTCAATCCGCCCATCAGGATAGGGATTCGACGAGTCGCCCCCCTGCTCAGTAGCAGGGGCACCGGGCTTCCTAGGAAGCGGAGCTAGGTCAGGAGGGGGCTTCTCATGCTTGTACGTGCACTTGGGACGTGTGCATTTGCCGGCGTTTAGCCATTCTCGGCAGTACCCAGGATATATGGGACCGTCGTTATCACGGGGAGAATTCGGCTTCTCCTCATGGTGCGCAAAACGGCAGTCAGAGCCGCGCCTACACTGCCCCTTTTGCCAATCATGACAAACTCCAGGGGTGGCAGGATGCTCATGGCGGCGATCTCTTCCTGGAGAAGGGCGCTCCCTGCTATTCCGCCTGGGGTCGTCAGATCGCGTTTTTCCGCGATCGCGATCACTTGATCTCGCGTCCCCCGTCTTGCGAGTATCCCCAAACGGCGAAGGACGGCGCACCCCAGGAGCGGCGGCATTGGGGTTGCGATCAGCATGTGGAGATCGGGAGTACATTCGTTCCTTTATCTCGGAGACATTGTACCTCGTCCTCCACCTCGACACAGCGTTACGAGCGGCCCTCATGATCCAGTCGTAATTTTGCACGTCTGGATTGCGATCCCAGTGTTGCACATCAGGCATCAAGCATGGTGAGTGCCGAACTTGCTCAAAGAAAACATGCTGAAGAACATGATGATCAATCGGTGCGGTGATTCCGCCCAGGAGTCCTTCCCATTTGTCAAGGAATTTCTCAAGCTGAGGCTCGCCAGACCCGGCAGCTCTGCCGAGGGATAGGCGAAGAAGTTCATTCGTACGGATAGACTGACTCCCGACTTCATCAGGACGAAGATACTCAATGAGACAGAACAGGATCTGACGGCTTTTCAGCCTCGTCCCCCTTTTTACCTGAGCCTCTTCAGTCAGCCTGCTGATCTTGGCAACTATTGGTTTCGATGTGATGCACTTTCTCAGCGCAGCATTGAACCTATTGTCAAGGATCGGGTAGAGGCACTCCTCATCAAGTTCCTCTATTGCGCTGGCGTTCTCGACACTCATGACCCAAGACATGGCATATGGCGAGTCATAGCTGAATGCGTTGCTCACAATTTCTCTCGTGGAAATGATCCAGTCTCGCAACTCATGCGGTGCAGGCTCTTTTTCGAGCTCAATGTTAGCGCACTTGTTCGCCTCGGACGGCAACGAGGTTAAGGGTGGTCGAGTAGCCTGTCCAAAAACGTGAGGAGGTAAAACGCCATCTCGGCCAATGGATATGGCACATAGAGAGCAACTCCCGGATGATGGCGGGCAGCACGCGGCACATAATGAAGTGCGGCACAACGAACATGTTTGGAAGCATGGGGGCGTCCCGGGAATGCTGGTCTTGACATTGATGTTGCATCGAGGGCAGACCCTCTCCTCAGCGGAGGATCGGCGGAGATCGGGAGCTCCAATACCGCCGACACCACTGGCGCCATGCACACCCTTATCGAGTCCTGGTGGAAGAGAGAAGCCATTCGAACCGCCAGAGTTATTCTGTGCTCCCTGGTGATGCTGTGAATTCTGCTGATTTGTCACAGCAGCGTCAGATCCATATCTCCCGCGAATGATTCCCTGAGATGTTCCATGCTCGACCTGACCGGTGAAAACCCCCCCCGTAGGGGAACACCCAGGATATGTGTTGATGGTCCCCCTCGGAACTGCTCGTCCGACTACGGGCGAAGACATTGCCCTTGGTGGCATTGGCCCGGCAGCTCCGACGTTGGAACAGAAACCAGAATTCCCTTGGTGCGGTTCAGGACTCCGATGTGACGGATCTCCACGTGATGGCCCGGATCCAGGATCAGGAGCAGTGCCATCCCGCTGATTATGATCAGGAATGCAATCAGGTCCTCCAGGCCCCGCACTGGGGCCGCGATGCTTAGTTTTCCCGTCGGGATCAGCTCTCAGACAACCGAGGCAAATAGGTCGAACACTCGACCCAAAACGACGTACATCGTCAGGCGAAGCGATGTGTTGATCGCAGTACTCGTCCTTGCATATGAGACACCTCACAAGTCCGTGTCTCCCCCCTCTTCCTCTGCATGCGCGGCATCTAGGAAACTGATCGCTGCACTTGAAACACGAGTTACAGTCATGGTCAAAGCAGTCTTCGCAGACTGACTTGCCGCAGCTTCGGCATGGATAGCGAGGTTCCCGATGCTGTGGATGCCCTGGCTCCTCATGAGCACACCTGGCCCGGTTATCAGGGGCAGCGCCGGCAGCCCGAGCAATGGCCCTCGTTCTAGAGGGATCCCTGCCGAAGATGGGGGCTGATGGTGATGGTGGGGGTGGCCCCGAAGGAGGTGGAGGTGGAGGAGGCCTCGCCGAGCTGACGGTGCGAGCATCACGAGGAGGAGAACCTCTAGGAGCCCTTCCCTGGGTTAAGGGATCTGTGTCTCCAGATTTCTCCCATGATCCCGTTCCGGCGGTCGAACCAGCGCCAGCACTTGAGGATCCGCAGGCAGCAAGAGGTTGCTCCCTCAATTCAGCGACCTGCATGTTGATCTCATTGACCCTCAGCACAAGCTTCATAAACTGCTCTTGCATGTCCCTCGGGTTGGGGCCTAAGCTTTTGTCATGAAGGTCCTTGACACATCTAGCAATGCGGGACAATTGAAGCTTGAATTCTTCCTGTTTCTGTGAGTTCTCATTGAGGGCTCCGGATACCTTATCACTGAACTGCTTCAGGTCGGTCGCAGGAACGAGATGCTGGATATACGTCTCGACGTTCCCACGGATGGTTCTTTCTCTTGAGATGGTTCCCTCAATGTCGATGACACTGCGAGAGTTCGCCTCAACTTCGTCTTTGATTTTCCGAACCTCAGCCTCAAGGGCCCCGATCTCAGAAAACCTAAGAAGCTGGACCTTGGCGTTCTCAAGTGATTCGGCCTGCTCGCGAAGTTCAGCAGCGGATATGACGATCGAGTTAGATCTCTCATCATACATCTTGAAACGCTCATTCATCTCCTTCTCGCTTCGGGCAACCCACTCGTGGAAATCACGGAACTTAGCCTCGTGTTTTGAGAGAGTTCCGGCAACAGCAGAGAAGGATGATTCAACTTTCTTCTCGAAGGCGTCAACACGGTTATTGATCTTCTTGATCTCACCGACGCAAGCGTTGATATCATCCCTACATGAACGAATCTCAGCTCTGCATCCCTGGATTTCGGCCTTGCACCCCTTGACCTCGTTATGGATCGCGAGAAGCAGTCGTTGAAGCTCAGATGCAACAGGATGGCCGCCACTTGTGGAAGCAGACGGAGCAGGACGACTATCAGCGTCATGATCTCCGCGGCTATTCTCTTCCCTGTCGGGAGTGCAGCCCGGAGTTCCGATTTGAAAGAATGCGGGGACAACGGAGTCGTTGACCGGTTGATTCGAAGGAAGCCCTCCATATCCAGGGGCAACAGTGCTAAGACCAGGTCTCCGATTCCTAGGCGTAGAGTTAATCCCGTCATCAGTCTCCTTCTCAGACATCGGGGCGTTGGAGCTGAGCCCAGACCCCGCAGAGTGTATAGGAACGTCAATAGGATCGTGATGAGCTGGGGGATTAGATCGCAGTCGTAGAGCAGCTTCACGTCTCTCGGGTGACTCAGAGCTCCTCTTTGTGGCTCGTGAGTCAGTGCCGGTTTGTCCCGACACATTATCAAATGATGATGATCCGCGAAGTTGAGCTTGATCTGGATTAGGTTGAGTGAGATCAAGCCGTTGAGCAACGTCACCATTGAGTGGCTTAGGGGAAAGTACTTTGGCAACGCGGCTCGGCGGGAGCGATGTAGTTCGTCTCTCTGGTGTGACCTCGGCCTCATCGATTACATCAAGGATTCCAGGAATGGTTTCATCATCTTCATTTCCTCTCCTGGGTGGCTGATGGAAGGGGATGTCGAGGAGGTCAAATGGAGTAGAGCCAATACCAGGTGTATCCTGCTCGGATCCATCACTGGTACGGTGGCTGGACTGCTCCTCGAGGTCGATGACGTCGGGGGCGGACTCTTTTCGAGTCTGACGCCGATTGAACGCCGCGAAGAGACCGGCATGGCTTCTTGACGAAGAGAAGGAAGGATTTGGGCCTGCTGTTTCGCGGCCCGCATCCGATCGACTAGTACCTGATGTCCGATTTGGCGGATTTGAGCCCGCGTTGTAGCGGTTCGCATCCCGACCTCGGGTACCTGAGGAAAGCGGTGGATTCGGACCAGCGTTGTAGCGGTCCGCATTCCGGTCACGGGTACCTGACAGGTGAGATGATACTGCATCAGGGATGAAGTCCATATCCGCCGGACTGGGGTGATCGTGAATGATGTCAATGTCGGATGAACCTGAGACGGGAGGAGGGCCAGCTATTTGCGGCCAATCCTCAATCGCCCGTTTGCCCACCTCGGGTTGGGCCGAACCTGCAACATGAGAAGGGGAGAAATCTTCAACGGGGTCATTTTCTCCATCATGAGGAAAACCCTGAGTAGGCTCATGCGACGGCAGGGCATCAAAGGATCTGTCAATTCGGGAAGGCTGAGACCTCCAATCAGCATCAAAAAAGGATTGAAAATCCAGATTCCCAACCGAAACGGGGGCACCCGAGTTAAAGTCGAGACGACCGAAATCAGGCGGTGTAGCCTGCGATCCACTGCCGAGGAGCTGGTCAAACTGATCCCATGTAAGGGACCATGATTGAGCCGGCTCCGGATGAGCAGCATGATGGATAGCCCGGTCCTCGATCTGGAGCGCCACGAACGGAACAGTAGGCGAAATCGATGAGGGCACCTGATTTGGAGGAACCTCAGCCTCTTCTAGAGGGGGTCCGTCCTCGATCTGGAGCACTGCCGCCGGGATAGGGGCCTCCGCATCCTCATCAAACACAACCTGAGAAAGGATCCAATCGTCCGTGATCACCCCGGGATTGGGCTCTGCGCCCACCATCGGGGGAATGGGCCACAGCCGGCTGTCTAAGCCGGGGGCAGCAGGCGCGGCGTTGCCGCGAAGGGCGTTGGCCTCGTCGTCCACGAAGCCCGGCCCACGATGAGAAGCTCCGGGGGACGCCATTGCTCGTACAAGTAGGCGATGGGAGCAGGTAGCGGGTCACGTCCCGCAACCGGATCACCAGCCCCAGCTTCTAGCTGGTACGGCTGATAACCTGCGGTTTTGGGCGAACACGAAGTAGCCCAGGGAAGCAAATGAGCACAAAGTAGATCACGATGTACCCAAAGCACCCGGAAACACAACTCGGGTGAAGCTGTGGATGATGACCGGGTTGAGGAAGTGACGGTTGACAAGGGAGAAGTATGGGGAGGTTAGAAATCAAGTTGAAGAGGATTAAGTTCAATACCAAGCCCAAGTAGAACAGCGCGACTCACCGAGCACCTCCTACACCCAGCCGCCCGCGGCCCCGACCCTTTTCGGCTCGAGGACGAAGAAAGCTGCCAGTGAATGGCGCACGAGCGTGAGTCCTATTCCCACTTGACGGGAGGTAAAAACTTGAGCCAAACGGCCGTTCGGCCGTTTTGACATATGAAGAAACAACACGTGAACAAAACACAAATTTTGAGCCACACCCATTTCTGACACCCCCCATACTGATTTTCAGGCGCTGAACGCTGATCTCGTGCGGCCTGCAACCTGTGGGTCTCCTGAGGGTGTTCGCCCTGCGACACATTGCAAGCGACGTAGCCCATGGCATCCATGATCTGCATGCCTGGGGAGAAGGCGTCGCTGCACTTCCGAGATCTCCGTCCATGGCTTTGTGGGAAATGAGCTGCCCTCTTTGGAGATGAGATCTATGGGGAACAACAAAGCTGCCTTGTTCTTGTGTGGTAGAGTTCAAACAGTTGTGTACTCTGCTTCGTTGATATTGAAGGGGAGCGTGAACTTCTTTGTTCCCAGCAAAGGATCTTCCAGAAACGGAAAGAGAACAGTTCGAGCGTTGGGGCAGCCAAAAGGTAGACTCCCTGTTTTTGGCCCATGAACTCAGGGAAACGTCAGAAAGGATCCTGTGATGTGCTTCAATTCTTCCCCACGGAAACCAATTCGCAATGATGCTGAGCCCCGCAAGGAGCTTGAGGGACTGCCAGTAGCTGAATCGAAGGCTCTGTGCACTGGTCCTCGCCGCCTGGTTTTTCGCGGTGCCATGGGTCTAGCAGCCATCAAACCCGGTTTTGTAAGAGAAGAGTGGGACAACAGCCTTGAGTCTCCGGTGACGCTCTCAACATTCGGCCGCCAACGGAAAGACCTGGACCTCCAAAGGAGCCCCTTTTTCCCGCCTTTGACCTTCAAAGGCGGAAAAAGACAAAAAAAAGAAACAAGGGGTCCTTTGGTGATTGGCCCAAAACCCCAACACCGCAAAACCCCAAAACCACAAAAAAATCCAACAAAAAGGGGTGACCCCCTTCTTTTCGCAGGGTGGCCGGAGGCAACTCATCTGTCTTCCTTTCGCCGGGCCGCGCCGATCTTCCAGGGTGCCAGACAGTCGCAGCAAGGTGCGGCCCTGGCGAAGAAACACCAAGGCCAACATCGGCTGCTCCTTCAGCTCCCGCGTTGCGAACCAACGGTCCGATCTTTGCGTGGTATGGAAAAGCTGATTTGCTTGCATCCTCACCAAAGCACCTCTTGGGCGATTTGGTGACACCAAAGACCAGTGATAGGGAGGACCAGCGTGAAACACAACTATATTCACAGGGATTCTGTGTTTGAACGCGCGCAAACAGACGGATTTCTGTATGCGGCAGGAAACTTGTAAAACAGGGGGCGTCACCATTCTGGATATACACCCCTGTGCACGACATGCGCCACCAAAAAAAAGCTCTTCGCAGTCCCCCTTGTCACTTTTGGGACAAGGCACACCTTCAGGAATCAAACTAGCGCGACCGCACATTCGATGGGCTGTTTAGCGGCATTGCTGGAGGTCTGCGGCTTCCCATTCTGTGGCCCAGATTGGGTGTGTTTCTTTTAACGGAACCCACCAAATTGGTGGCTTGCCTTTTGGCTCGCCTTTAAAACTAAAACAAAAAGGGCACCCTCGACACAAAGATGCGCCCAAGTTGGCATTGGTCCAAACCCCGCATGCCTGCGGATCTTTGGCCACAAAGCGGCGGCCCAAGTTGGCAATCTGGTCCGGCAGCAGCATATTGGCGCCTCAAATTTGCGCTTTTTCAGCAAAGGAAGCGTGTCTTTAAACAGGGAAACCAGGCCTCTAAAATTGTTTTTTTGCTCATGGTTTCCGTTCTTTGAGACTATTTTGATAATACACATATATATATATATTAATATATATGCTCCGGGTTCCAGGTGGTTGGGAAGGGGAAGGATGCCATATATATATATATATGTGGGTGTGGCCCTTATTTTGCTTTATATAGGGGGCGCCCGCAAGTGTGGCTTCCTTTTGTTGTTCCCTCAAATAAATGACAAAGGAAACCTCGAATTATACCAACATGTCCAACATGCCCTTTTTGGGTGACCGACAAACATGGGTGTGTCCTCTTTCTGGAACGATTGTGCAGTTGGCTTCTGTTTATAACAAAAAACAAAGGTACCCTCAAACAAAGATCCATGCGCAGGCATAGAAGTCAGTTCTGTGTTCTCAAAAAGATTGCAAACCCCCTTTTGCTTGGTATTCAACGGGAAGCAGAAATGACACCCACCATCTCTGTCAAATATGGACTTGGATCTCAGAAACGAGTTCGGCTGTCTTTTTGTTCTCCCTTTGAACCAACCTGAAGAGGCTACCCTCAACAAAATACACAAACACCCACACGCGTACAAGCCCATGAACTTCCGTCTGCGCTTTCGGGGGTCTAAGCAAACCGAACCAATTGCCCCTCCCATTTGGCTCCGCTTGCCAAATTACTTTACACCCAGGAACACAACACCCGCTGAGACCCAAAGGTAGGCTTGCTCTATTTGCCTGATTTACTTCCACACAAGTTGTTTCTCTTGTTGGAACCCCCCCCCCTTCATCCCAAAAGTGTGTGTGTGTGTGTGTGTGTGTGTGTGTGTGTGTGTGTGTGTGTGTGTGTGTGTGTGTGTGTGTGTGTGTGTGTGTGTGTGTGTGTGTGTGTGTGTGTGTGTGTGTGTGTGTGTGTGTGTGTGTGTGTGTGTGTGTGTGTGTGTGTGTGTGTGTGTGTGTGTGTGTGTGTGTGTGTGTGTGTGTGTGTGTGTGTCTGTGTGTCTGTGTGTCTGTGTGTCTGTGTGTCTGTGTGTCTGTGTGTCTGTGTGCGTGCTTCGTCCGAGCCTTTTCAATTGTGACGCTCTCGACACTCGCTAACTTGACCTGAAGGCCCTGGAAAGACCATATTCCCATGTTTTGTTTCTGCTGGAGAACGCCCCAATAATGTTTATCTTACAGGGCCCAGGCTTACTAGAATCATATGGACGGAATTTCACAAGGCCCCCACCCCTTGTAGAGGGAAAATCGAGTTCCAGGGCGCCTCAATTGAAATCCCAGAAGCAGCAGCTTCTCACCATAGCGTTGACATATGACCAAGAGAGTATCAAATTTGAAACCAACACCTCATGAACTGTGTGACACATGTTGACCCTTTTCTTAGTCTGGTCTCCGCGTCAAAACATAAGCAATATATTATTGTAATACGGCGAGTATGTCCAATACGGCGAGTATGTCCAATACGGCGAGTATGTCCAATCCGGCATGTGTGTCAAGGCTTTCTTCCTGAGAAAACTTGGTGTTTGGTATTGACACAAAAAACACAAGCAAGGCAACCATTTGTGCAAATGGGGAGGAACAATCGACCTCCAACTCAGAACCCCAACGCATTTAAGCACGCTTGTTTTGGCAGTTGAAGGGTTCCTCCTCCGAAAGCAACCCACTGCGTGTCCGGGGCAAGCTCTGACACGGGTCTGTCTTTTTGAAGGGAAGCCCGGATTTCCTTTGAGCTTGCTAATGCTCAGTAGGGAAGGTGGGAATAAATCTAGGCTTTGGTCCCCCATTCAGGAAGCCGCAAGAAATGGTTCAGGGTCATGTCCTCATTCCATGAGCAACGGCAAGTTGTACTGGAAATGGGATTTGGGCGTGGTGTTAGCTTTCATTAATCAGGGGTCAGACCTGTATTTCAGGGCAGGGGGCTAGGCGCAAGGAATTATGAAAGTTGACAGGGGGTAGTGGACGTGTCCAAGCAGCCCCAAAACAGGGTAGCCAACAAAACAACACACACACACACACATCCAGAGTTCTGGGAGCCAACAAACAAGTGGTTTCCCTTTAGCGCCCTCATTTTTTGTTTTAATTGTTTGTCTTAAAAAAAGAGAAAGACAAAACAAACACAACACAACCCCGAAAAAGGTTCTGGGGTGTCGTAAAAAAACAAAAAAAAACAAAAACGAAAAGAAAACACAAGTACCCCTGGTAGCAACAACCGAAATCACCTCATAGCCCCGATGTCCATTTCGGTCGCCCGATCCCAGGCCGGAGGCGCCGAAGAGCCTCTCCTCCTGGATCTCTGCGAAGACCTGCGCCCGGGCGGCTCGATCCGAGTTGGGCGGTGTCTCTTTGGGATGCCCTCAGATCCCCAAAAAGTGGTTCACTTTTAGTGGGTTGAACGGTTAAACAGGAGCCCCCTCTAAGCACTGAAGGCTGAAAAGCTAAGGAACCGGATGGCTGGGAGCCACCAAGTTGTGTGAAGGCAGCCTGTGTTGGGTCGTTCAAAAAGGAAGACCAAAGCAGAAGCCGCGACTTTCTTGGTGTTCAGCTGCTCGCAACTTGTAGATGTCCTTAACCAACAGGGAACATAAACAGAACAAAAGGATCTTACGCAAATGGAAGCAACTACAATACTTTTTGGAGAAAGGCACAACTTAACGCATCTGACCCTAGATTGCCCGGGTCATCCTCCCCAAGCCAAGCGCCGACCCCCAAGCTGAAACCAGCGACCCAAGCCGCCCAGACGGGCTGACCAAAGGTTGGCGAAGGCTCAAACCCCAAAAACAGAAAATCCAAAGAAGACGCTTTCTTAAGACATGTATTCAGTTGAACATAACATATCATTTCAACCCTTTCCAATGCGACAAATCCACCCATCTCTGCGACTTCCGACGTGCCCCCCCCCCCACCTCGCCGGTTTGGGTGAAGATCTCAGGGGGCTTCCAGTCAGAGGAGTGGAGCTCCTTCGGTGCAAAGTCGGAACCCAAGTGGTGCAGGATTCCCCGCGTAAACGCAAGGGCAAGGGGTTTTTTGAAGGAGGGGCAGCAAATGTTTCTTCCCCTCAAGTCAAAATGTTTGAACAGATACATATTTGTTCCCCTCAAGTAGGAAATGTTTTTTCAAGAAACGATGCCAGCATGATGGCTGGTCTTCATGTCTGTAGGATGAACCTTCAAGCTTGGCGAGTCTTGATAGTCCTTTCAGTACCAACTGGGAGGTCTTTCAGTGTTTGAGTAACCTCCCATGTGACTATCAGGGGCTGAAATGAGATTTGTGCGTTTGGTGGTTCAAGGAAAACGACGCCCGAAGAAATTATGCCGAAGAAACCAGCAAAACCCTAAACTTGGCCAACTGGGATGCGAAATCCTACTGTGGATGGAGGAATTCCTGCACCACTTGGTTTCCCGTGGTTTCAAAGTGGTGCAATATTTTGTCTCTCCACAGTATGTTCTCAGCCTGCAGAACTGTTACAGCCTAGCCTAAAACATGAAATAGTTTCCCCAACATGTCAAATCTGCCCACGGCCCTTGTCGAATGTTGTTTTCTTGTTTGCTTTCCACATGCGCTTGGTCTTAACCTAGCGTGTTCTGAAAACTCCGAACCCTTCTCACCATTTGCCAATGAGACCACAATGATCATGTTCCAGCGCCCATGCCACGGGTTCCTCATGAACAGGAAGGGACTCCAATTTGATAAGGTACTGACGGGCCATATCTGCTCACAACCCCCCCCCCCCCCATTTGAACAAGTAAGTCAATGCAAATGGGTCCTAAAGCTTTCAAAGCGGCTCAGCAGGGTTTACTGGCGTCTCAAGGCGGTCTCAATTGGTCCTCAATTTGCAGAGCTCCCTGTGTCCCCTTTCTTACGTTCCCCAAGAGGAAGCTCACTCTGAATTGGCCATTCTGAAAGGTCATGTCTGGATTGAAAAAAGGATTTGTCTGACCCCAAACCGTAGTTTCGTTTTGATATCCATTCAAAACAACCCCAAGCATAGCCGCAAAGAGATACCCCATCTCTCGTTCCAAAGGGGGCTGTTTCACTGGGTATGACTTTTGTGCAAAAAGGGCGGTCAATCGGAACCAACTGGAGGCGCTCCACTCTGAGACAAGCCCAAACTGGCTACGGTGAATCCAAGGATCATTATGGCCCGAAACAATTGACAAGTTGTGACACATTTACTCACACATTTCAGCCTCGGCTAAGCATCACATGCTGCGACTCACGCTTTTCATTTCCGCTTTGCCTTTGTGGACGAGTGGTTTTCAGGGTACCTTTGCGGTGCTCAAGGGAAACCATGAGGAAACTCGCTATGTATATGTACTTATATATTATGTATATGTACGTTTATTGTCTTGGGCATACCTAAGTGTGGAAAGGGCCGTAAAGTCATGGCTTGCGTCAACGCTGGGAATCCCAGTCCTGGGTCCGGACAGAGGCGACGACACCCCTGCCAAGCGGGGGGCAAGAAGAAACGCTTCCACTGGTCACGGGGCGCCCCCGCCTTTCAAGACAAACCGACATTGGAGGTGTCTGTGAGCGCAGCGATGCGCTTTTGCAAGGGAACTGGGCAGCCTGGGCTTGTGGAAAAGTACATGAGCCCAATTGTGCTTACAAAGGCATCGTACTTTGCCAGAGTCATGGTGCCATATTAGGAATTCCCCTCTCGAGCTTTCCTGAGATGGGACCTTGATGTCTGTTCACCCTGGTGGAAGCTTCAGGGCTGCTCTCCACTGTTGGACGGGTTTATCAGTCCTGGGTTCCCATCCATGCAATCAGAAACGCGAAGCGAAAGCGCTGAAACCCCATATGGGTCCGGGCACAAAAGGCGAACTTGGGGGCATGACGAGTCGACCAAGGCCAACACGGGGCGAGTGAGATGACCCATGCCCTTGAAAGCAAATTCAAGGGGCCAAACTTGCAAATGAGTTCTAGGAGGCTAACATGATTGTTCTTTGGTGCAAGCTGGAAACTGTTTAAAAAAGAACTTCAGTTGCTCAAAGGACTCAGAAGTTAAAAATAGTTAAAAAGGTGATCACCTTTATGGGGCCATGACAAAAAGTGCACCCAACATGGCAAAGTTAAAAATAGTTAAAAGGTGATCACCTTTTTGGGGTCATGACAAAAAGTGGACCTAACATGGCAAAGCTGAACGCAGCTGAACCCTTTTCGGGTCCCAAGTAGCTCTGAACTCGACCGATTTCGATCTCCAGCCTGCTGGACTCGACAAGAAGCCCTCCCTCCTCATATTCGTCCGCGCGCAGCGAAAAGATGTTCAAGCCTCCCAATTGGACTCACCGAGCGAATTTCCATGGGGCGGCAACTCTTTCTGTTGAGAGTTGATTAAGGCCACTCCAGAAATGCCATGGTGTCCGAGTGAGTGAATTCACGTTTTCTTTACTCAACTCCCCAAATTACAAGTCCAACGGGAGTGAGTGGATGGTCTCAGGCTTCGAACTTTTTGCGCCTAGTGCCGTGAAGAGTCAGTCGGAAATGGGTTCAAATTGGTGCCCTAGTTCAGGTGGGTGACCCCACCCACCCCCACCCCACCCCCACTCCCCTCCAACTCGACTCCACTCCACTCGACTCCACTCCACCCCGCTCCTATCCTCTCCTCTCCTCCGCCCGCCTCACCCCCTACACCCCCCCCCCCTCATACTTTCAACACAAACTCCGGCGATGAAGTCGCTGTCCGTCATCCGAACAAGTCACGGCCCTGTCTGAGGGTAGCTTGAAGGCCCAGGCACTCGCCCTCAGACCCAACCCTGTCCAAAACAGTATGCAACCAAGCTCCTGAAAGGAAACCTAACAGAGTTAGGCCCAGATAACTCAGTAAAGTAAGTCAAAAGATAACTTAGAAAACCTGAATAAGCAAAGTAAAACAGAATGTATGTCTTATTCTTTGCTCTACATGGAGCCACTGGTCAAATGTAAAATGTATCCTAAGTCTACCGCAGCCTAGACCTTATGATCTGGGGTAGCCCCCATCTTGAAACACCCCTTCCAACAAGATGGGTTCACCCAACAAGCCCCACACCTCTCCACCCCATGGCCTCCCTCCAGCACGTGCCAGGTAGTCTGCTGGGCCTCCTGGGCTCGGCTTCCAACTTCAAAACCTTCCGGGTGTGGACCATGAGGAACCCCAAGGCGTCCGCTAGGTGTTCTAAGGGTTGACTCCTTGTCCATTCTTTCCAACCATCCTTCTTTTCGAAAACCGGATCCGTTTCCCTGAAATTCCGGAGGTTTTCTAGAAGAAGGATGCCTGGAAAGAATGGGGAAGTCAAAAACGACACACAAACCTTAGGCAAATGATCATGCTCCCGGAGAAAGCTGACTGAGTCTGCCCTGATTCACGAAGGAGAGCTTCAAGATTCTTCCCAAAATGATCTATTCCTTCCGGGTCGTGTCTTTCCTTAGGCTCTCTTGGTGCCAGATGTGGGGCCAAACAGGGGCCATTTAAGTTGGTACATCATGTACCAAGGAACCCTTGTGGGCCTATGTCTTTTTTGGAGAGTACCCCCTTTTGGTGCGGTTCTAAAGGAAACCAAAAAAGACAATCTTCGTTTTGGTGAGGTGGGGGGGGTCTCCTGAAAGAAGACACCTGGATCGCCAGTTGCTGGTTTTCCCCCAGCAACTGTGACTGACCTTTAGGTACAGTGTCTGGAAAAAGCAGGAACTTGAGTCACGATCAAAACCCGGTTGACCCAGAATAGAACTACCAAGGCCGCCGCTGTTTCTGGCTGGGGCCTTCCCTAACCTTCACTTACCCGGGTTTTGATTATGGCTCACTCGGCCAGGCGCACCAATCCGAGTCACCCCGATGATGGGGGGCCGCAGCGACACCACCAGGCGCCGCTTCACGTCTTTGGCCTCCGTCAATGTCGGGCGCCACTCCTGCGCCCGCTTGGGGCCGGTAGGCTTGGCCTCCTGGCGAGTCAGACGAGGAACGATGCGTTTGGCGTGGTTCCCATGTGAGTCCGCAGAAATGCTGCGGCTTTGGTTGGGTTTGAGGCTGGGGATTTAGTCTTTGAGGGTTTCGAGGCGTTTGAGGGTGCGCCTTTAGCGGCGACGTGTTTGGCTAAATCGAAATTGTTTTTTGCGAACGTGGGCCCATATTTCCTTATGTGAACCTCGGATGAATAAAACCTTGGCTGATTTCTTAAATTTGAGGGAGGGTTTTCTTGAGTTGTCCTTTGAGCTCCTCTGAAGCGAAACTGCGCGTCTTCAAGGGAAATCCAACAGAAACAGTGGGACGAGTTGGTTTCGTTTAAGTTAACCCCCAACATGGGTGACACAAATTGACGCACATCCAAATTGAGAGCAGTTGGGTTAGCAAAGGTGGACGATCAACTTTGTGACACCGACATGAGTCATCCTCATGAGCCTTGTACAGAAGGCTTCGGTTGGGGAAGGGGGGGAGACTTTTGGGGAGTTGTGGGGGTTTTAGCCGGTTGCGGGCTGTCTTCTTGCGCTTTCTCTTGCTGGTTCTCAGAAAATGAGGGAATGCCGGAACGCCCCTGACCCTTTCACAAACCCGATTCACAAGCAGCACGTTTGCTTTGGTTCAGTGGAATCCACCCGAAGCAGCCGGTCTGGCTGCACTGGGCAGCTTTTGCCAGGCGTTTCTTCCACCGAGGCGTGTGACCAAAAAGGGGTCGTGCGAACCTCACAGTGCCCCACACAAAGGTAGCTTTCAAACGAAACCCCGGAACTTGGAGAACCCCTCAAAGCTAAACACCTAACTGGAGTCTCCTTCTGACCCTTTAAAAATAGGTCCGTGACCCCATGATTTTAGGTAATGACCCCCATTTTTTGAGGGTCATGGAGACTCTAGGTTGACCCAGGAATCAGACAGTATTTCCTCCTTTTGCTTTGTTTGGGTGAGAAAGAGGAAGCCTTGCGCCTTTCTCACCCCATCCGGGACTTTTGGATTTCCCGCCTCGTTCCCAGAACTGCTGGCGCTGGTCCGCGGTGGCAGTCGGGTCTGCGGCCTTTGCGCTGTGAACTTCACAAAGTCCGCGGCGCTGAGGGTTGGAGTCGGCACGGGCTCATCCTCCTGTCATCCAAAATTTGGGTGTGGCTCAAAATTAAACAGCAGAGGGTACGCAGGCTTCAGACTTGACGCATTTTTTGTTTGTTGTGTCTTCTCAACAAACCAAGGCGCCGTGTTGGGTACCACTTTTTGAGCCGCAGCCATGTCCCACCCAAACTTTGCAAGTGGGTCCCGTCTTTTTTTGGAGATTTGTTTGGTTGCGTCATCCCAAGCATTGCAGCAGTTGGGCCTGCCTTGTGTTTTGAGACAATGTCTTGGGGGTCGCAATGGCAAACCACAGGAAACTCATTGGTTTGGGCGTTCCCCTATGGGCCATGTACGGTAACCCCTGTGGCCATGAAACTGCAATGCTTGTTCCTGGTAAAACAAGGGAAGTACGAGGACCTCTGATGTTCCGTATGGGGTCCCTTTCCTCATGCGACGTCGTTTTTGCAACCCCTTGGCAGCGGAATCCTCCTCGGTGCGTCTTGGTTTTTCGTTGGAAACTGTCCCCATGAGATAAACCGAGGAAAAACCGAGACAGAACGATCGGTCCGTTTCCAACCCCCAAAAGAGACACTTCGAGGCGCACGGACGTTGGGACCATACCCAAGGGCCCCAAGGCAAGGGGGATGGCCGATGCTGTGTTGTTTCTTTCAGTTGGCACCCTTTTTGGGGTAGTCAACACCCAAAAAGCATTTTGGCGGTCCCCCTAGACAGACCTGGGCCAGCCTAACAAGTCTCAGCTTGGAACACCTTCCATGCGCCCTAAAACAAACTCACGTTCACAGGGGTCACTGGATTTCCCAGCCAAACATGTACGTGTCGATTTCATCCAAACGATCGCCTCTGTTGGAGACTCCACAAAGGGACCTGGAGGACACCCTGATTGCTTCAAATGGCCCAAAAGGCGATGCTCACAACTACAGGGAGCCTAGAGGTCTCCGTCCTTCTTGTGGAGCCAAACCGCCGCTGACGCCAGGAACCCCACCAAGATGAGGCACAACACTATGAGGATCACCGCCTCCAGTGGGACCAGCGCGCTTTGTCTTTAGAGTGGTTTTCAGTTGGGTTTTTCCAGTGGATTTTCCCATCCAGCGGTTTTTGGTCGGCGTTTTGGGACCTCCAAACCAAAAGGGCAACACTCTCATCTGGCTTTGCCCCTGGATTTCACTTTGGCGCATCAGCTCCAAAGTGAGGCCCCACTGTCCATTGGTGGATCTGCTTTGATAAGGATAAGCCCTTACCAAGGCTTTAGTAAGAGATGAACAAGGGATACAACCCTCCCGGTACAAAATATCTAATACTTTGTCACATCTTCTCATTCTACTGGGCACTTGGCGTAGTCCCTTCCCAACAAAAAGACTGAGAACATCCGGCAAAACAAAGTGTTCAAAGCTGGCCCCAAACCATATCGTGCCAGAACTAGAGGGACGCTGGGGGGAAAGGGCGCGTTAATGGGATAGTTTTGGGGCTGTCTTTCATGTCAACCTTTTTGTGGGTTTGGACCTCCCCCATCTCAGACCCTTTCCTTCTTCTAAGAGGGGCTTAGCCTAGCGCCTCTGGCCCCCAACTCAAAGGCCATAGCCTCAGATCTGGGATAGCGTTTGCCGAGGGTATAAAACATAGGGCAACCCCAAAATGGCACTCTGGTAGAAGGAAACACGGACTAAAACCAATGGTGTCCTGGTGGTTTGAGTATTGCCTATGCTTGATGCCGTATTGCCCCGGTTCAACCCAGTGGCACACCACGTAGCACTAGCCACTGCGTGCCAAGCTTGGGATCTGATCAACATGTCTTCCACATTGCGATTTGGCGCCGGCATTCCCGTGACTACACCTGAATACTACTGAAGGATGTCCTCTTTAAAAACATCACCCACAAAGGAAATTCCATCAACTTGGGCCCACAAGGTGATGCTTAGCCCCCCTGGCCAAGACAAGTCTGTGGAAAATCCATATATGGACACCCCACCATTTGCTTGTGTCCCTCTAGCATTGGACCAATGCCACACTCCAATGGTTGGGGGCCCCGTTACAACCCCCCCGATCCCCCATATCTCATATTCCACCCCGCGAAAAACAAGGTGATGCCGGTAAGCCAAATCAATCTGGGTTTGCCGCTATGAGTTCTGGATTGCAGGGCTCTCAATATGTCCCCCGAAAACAACCCAAAAACATCAATCAGGAAACTCAATTGGGTTAAACGGAAATCAACAAAAACACAACTAGAAAACAATGACAACCTAAGGAACCGGATAGTGACCCCTGTTTGCCCAACTCCAAAATTGAGCAGGGGAAGCAATATCGAAGTGCTCGGACCCGCAAAATGGCGGATCAGCGTGTTCCTTTTGGCTTAAAACCAACACCTGGAGTCTCCTTCTGACCCCGTACACAAATTGCTGGTCATCTGCCCGAAATAATGGGTCACCCACACATTTTTTAAAGGGTCAGAAGGAGCAGGTGCAACACATGACGAATCGCTGTTCCTTCTGCTTTTCCCCTTACAGCCAAGAACATGTTAATGGGTGAACCAGGGGCTTGCGGACATATACCCCTTGTTCTAACATGTTACAACCCTCGGTTGTTTTCTGCTCCCCTGCTACAAGTTTAACTTTTAGCGGTTGAATGGAAAACTCAGTTGGCAAAAAGTTATCCAAGCAACATGCACCAAAGAACATATACCCCTTGTTATAGCATGTTACAACCTGAGCCCCTGGATCCTGAATCCCCCCGCGTCGCAACCAACTCGAAGCCGCGCGGCATCAAAGGCGCCGCTGCCCAGGCGCTGCTTCGCAGCCTGCAGCAGACCCAAGCCGGTGCCGGACACGCCTGCCGGAATCACCTGGCCGGAAGCTTCACCCGAAAAAGCAACCGTAAGGGTACACTCCCTCCCACGCTGCCATGGCACCTGGAATTGATCTTCCTGGAAATTGATCTTCCTGAGTTGGTGGGAGGCAGGGTATAGTCTATAGAAACATGAATCCGAAAAAGCGGAGATGCACGGAACCGGGGAAGGGTGCACTCCCTCCCACGTTGCCATGGCACCTGACACAAGCTCCTTCAAGAGGAATTAGATCTTCCTGGTACCCTCCCACAAATGCTATGTTGGTGGGAGGAAGGGTATACAAACATGAAAACTGCTCATTTTGGGATATGACATAGGAAGCCTATATTTATGTATAAACACGATTTTACTGACGCATCCTCACTTGGCTTCCTTTGGGAAGCTACGAAATTATAGGCAGCGGCAATTTGGTGCCTAGGTCCATATGTAAGGTTCCCAAAACGGCTCCCTGCTTGGATGAAGTTGTGAGAAACCCTGTTCTAGAAACCAATATTGATGTTACACACACACACACAAACATATTCCAAAAGTAATGGCCCATCCCCAACACAAACACAACACAAACACAATGCTACTTAATTGTACTAGTCTGGGTGTTTCTGGTGGATCCACATGAAGGGGTAAGGATCGGGTGTCTGCCTCTTCTTGGGTCGCACCATCCATCCTAGGTTGCAGCAAAAGATATTGCTTGGCAAGTACATCGTGATACTGTGAACGTGTAGGAGTGAAATCACCCACACTGCTTGCTGGCAAGTGGCAACATGTCTTCCTGATGCTTTCAGGGAAATGTTAATGATAGCTAATTCACAAGGCAAGGTGGTAGCCAATTCAGCGATCTTTTGGGATCCCTCAACAGTTTGAACATGGCCAACGACGTCACCTCGGCCTCGACACATGACTCACTTGAGTCGAACAGAAAACACGAAACACTGCAACAACTGCAAAGTGAATGAATCGGGGGCGGCCCCTTTTGTAGTCGTTGGGTGCCTGGGTCGTTGGGTCCCTGTGGCCTGACTTCCATCCGATTTCCGCGGTCGGAAGGCGCCTCGTAGATGGTATGGTGTTGAACCAGCGAGGCCGCAACCGACGGTGCAGCCTCGCAGGCCGACCTGAGGCTTTCGGAAGACGCCTGGTTTTTGTTTTTGCGTCGGCCGAAGTGGGCGTGGAGCATTTTGCCCACCTCTCTCCACCCTGAAAAAGTGGGGGGGGGGGGGGGTTCGAGTCAGTACGCCCCCATGTTTCAACAGTCGTGGACACTGGTACTGGCAAAGTAAATGAACTGATTCAATCCGGAATGGAAGATCAGCGATAGGGTTTCAACCAAACCAAGTTGAAAGGACACCTTGAAAGGCAGCTCATGCGTGCTCCAGTCCGTCACGGATACCCTATATACCTCGTCGGTTCCCGACCTTCACCTCATGAACCAGAAGCCCAAACGGAGGTCAACAAAATGGTTTACGGGTTGAGCAATGGACAGTGCCCTCCCACCTTTTTCACATGGAACCTGAAGTTCCGAAGGTCCTGGAAAATGGTCTTCCTTTTAAAGGGACCGGGTCTCATGAAAGCAGGTGGGGTACATTGAGCTTAGGCTCAAAGCTTGGACAAAGGAACCAAATGCTGTCGGATGGGAAGTGGAGTGGATCAATTTCTTCAGGAAACCCCGTGTCAGGTGCCATATTGGTGGGAACTAGGGTAATGTTGACCCCAGATTATTAATATGGGGGTGGTCCCCTCCGCAAGTGGTCTAGATCCCCACTAAACCCAGATACACCCCGCTGTTGATACGCGAGGGTTTATATTAATCCGGGGTACACAGCATACCACGACGCAAGGTTTCAGGTCCCGCGAAGACCGATTTGGGAACACGAGCGGCGAGACGTCAGCCATCAGCAAGACGTTGGAAGATCAGGCCATGACCGAGGCGAGGCGCTGCTAAAACGCGCGCCCGGCGTCGGCTTTTTTTGAGCCAAAGGCAGTGACAGCGTAGCCAGGGGCCCCGCAAAGGACATGGGTTAATTCGGGAGTTTGCTGGCTTTTGTGGGAGGTTTAGGAGGAAATGCAAGTAGAGAGTCCAACCTGAGCTTTGCGGGAGACTTGGGGAGCTCCCCAAGTGGACCAGCGATTAATCGGAACCTTTCCTCTGTTAGCATCACCCTAATTTAGGACACACACGTGGACCAACAAAAACCATGCCTTAACATGTTTTAACCGGAAGCGACTTTCTTCTGCACTGATACGCTCAAACAATGAAGCAATAGCCCTAGTCCTAAGTAGGAGGATTCCACTGGTGTCCTCGATTCGAACCAAGCTGAAACCAGTGAAATCCATCCATGGTCCTTTTTTTTCTTCTAGCAAACCAAAGCAGGACACTTTCGGCTATAACTCTGCATTAGCTAAGCCACAAGTCCCAGTTGGTATGCATCCCCCCTGACAAGCATGTGGCTGGGGCACGCAGAAAATGCAATGTTCTGACTAACATACTGTGGATGGACGAAATCCTGCACCACCGCAAAAACAATGGAATGATGCTTCCCCTGCAAACACCAACAAACTGTGGTTTCTCATGGATTCAAACTGGTGCAGGATTCCATCCATCCACAGTATGTTTGGATTGCAGACAGCAAAAAACAAAAAACTGGCCGCTTCGCCTCAGCGCCTCCTGTGCGCGCTGCTCTTCAGCCTCCGGAAGGTGAAGCAGTGATGCGAGTGAGTACAAAAATCAGATGACCCATACATTCCAAAACAAGACAAAAAAAATAACTCCAACACATTTCTAGAGGGAATCTCCTCTTGCGGATCCCTAATGGAACACTTTGGGTTGCATGTTCATTGATAGGGGAGTACATAGTCAGGCTTCCCTTGAGCTTTCCATACACATGCATGGTGCCCGGAATGATCCCACTCAAGCTCCGCTTTACCGAGGGTATAAAGCAAACTATGGCCAGCAACTTGGCAACTGTGCGTTTGTTCGGGAGGCCAGCAGAGTCGACAACTGATCCATCCCCTTGTCAATCAAACAAAGACAGGGTACGTTAGCCAAATGTACAAGCAGTTCACGCTTTTGCTGGCAACATGGGTCCACGCCCAGCGCGTGGGCGAATACTCTGTCTAAGCCCTCCAGCCACGTGCACACGCCTTGCCCCGCAAACTCCTCTTCACTTTCCCTGTTAACCAGCCCGAAGTCGGCATTGCATCAGGAGGCACCTTAAAAGGATGTTTGGGTGCTCTATCTGCTGGAGCGTTGGCAAAAAACCTCCCTGGACCTGCAAGAGCAGTTTTCCGTGTGGGCGTTCCGAAGGGAAGCCGGCCCCGGGGCCTCCACAACCCCTCTCCCCAAACCCCGCGCCTGGAGGCTCTCCAAAAGGTCTGGGTCCTGGCGAAAAGAAGAAAAAACCTGGGTGGCCATGAATTGCCCTGAGGTGTGGTTTCTTTAAACAACAAATAGGCCTAAGAATCCTCCAGGAAATTCTACTGGACATCCTTTTGGGTGTTTGGCCAACTGTAGTTTTGTGTTTTTTTTGATGGTTGGGATGAGCCTTGGGCTAAATGATCCCGAAAGGCTTGCTGCATTCCCCTCTCGCCAAGGGTAAAAACAAAACAAAAAGCGTTGAACAGCGGATATACCGAACGGAAAACCAGACTTTACCAACAAGGGGCATGCAGATCTACTCACAAATGCTGAAAGATCCCACCCTCTGTGGGCAAAGCTGAAGCCATTGGCCATTTAGCACCAGAAAAACAAGGTCGCCCAAAATGCACAATGAATCAGCCAGGTTGATAATTCAGGGGTCGTCACTACAAATTGTCCCCATGATCTCCTGAGTAATAAATAAGGGTTCTGTCGTCCATACCCTCCATAAACTATAGCCATCTTTTGCACCGAGCTCGAAAACTGGCGGTGGGGCTCATAGCTTGAAGGTATGGGGCAAACATTTGGAGGTTTACCATTAAGAAAAAAACACCTTTCTGGACGTACAAGGGAAAATCCTCCACTTCCAGTGGCACTGAGAATATCCTAAGTCACCCTTCAAAAGTCGTTTGGATGCGCGGCAAACTAGCAGCCTTTCGGACAAACACCCCCGCTGGCCATTTTTGGCTAGGTGTTCCCTGTGGCCCAAAAAGGCTGAGGGTTTTCTGGAAGGGATCAGAAGTCCTCCTCAAGCTGCAGGCTGCACAGCTCTGACTCCAACCTCGCTGCGAACCGAGGGGTTTGTCGCTTGGTAATTACCCATTAAGAAAGGTTTTGGGGTCAAAAATGGGTCAAGGTTGCCCTATGTCCTTCGACGTCAACAAAGCGACACACAGTGGCCCATCCATTTAGCGTGCGTATCATGTCACATCCAAAACGTGTCCTCCTTCTAACTCCAAGTCAAGGGTGTGTTGACCATGGAAAAAACAATATGTTTCTTACAAGATTTCTTTCTGACATCGCCTGAAAGCATCAAGGCCCCAACTCCTGCAGCCGCCGTCGAACCTCCAAGGTTCCGTCAGGAACTGCCTGAGAAACGGCACTCACTCTAAGCAAAGGCCGCCGGGACGTTGGCCGAAAACCATTCGAGCAGATAACTCGTACTGTAGTTGCTTGTGGTTGTTTTTATTGGCACAGCTGGTGGAAGTTGCAACGTTGGACTTCTGAATGTCGACCCGCAAAGGGCACTAGGATTTTGCAACTTTCATTGTCGTGCGAAAAGGATGATGTCCTCGATGTTGTGAAGCAGAAGCCTTGCACGATGAGTTACTAAGCAAGATGGCAAAAGGCACTACTAGTCAAATTTGTTCTTCCGACCTGTTCAAGCCACGTTAGACCTTCAACTTTGACTTGGGCTGCAACAGGCCGCTCATGGCACCTTTGGCTGGAGCCAGTTTCTATTCAATGAGATACGCAGCAAGATCAATGATCACGGGGAGCGAAAATTCCCGGTGAAATCAAAAAAGCAGGAACCATCCTGTCATTCCCAGCCTTCTGAGATTCTCAAGCTTGGGCTAGCCTAAACTCAGGCCGTCTTTGTGGCGAAAACCACAGCAAGCCAGAGTTTCCTACAGTCAGATACAGTCCAAAACTGGATTCGGTGGGCAAGTCACCAAATTACTTGACCAACTTGAAAGAAGGAATCCCAACGAAACCTTGATCTTGTGCAAGGTCGCACCTCCTGGGTTGCTACAACTTGCCAACTGTTTTGGGAGGACACCAACAGGGTTGCGCAAACACATTGCTTAAGCACATTCAAAAAACGCGTGTTTTCCCAAACTTCTGTTGGTTTGCTTTTAGCGGGAATCAGGCTCTGATTGTTTCAATGTTCCCAGCCTTGGTTTTCCACGTGATTGAAATCAAAGATCGGTCTTTTACATAGACGCAATAAGAGAGACCCGGACAACTTGTTAGGTTCAACTTTGTGAACACCGGCTTCTTGTTTCACAAAAACAACAAAGTTTCAGCTGGTCGCGGCTGGAGCAAAAGCCGGGCAGGACCATGCATCTCTGGCCGCGCCTGCTCTGCCACCCGGACCTACGCGTGAAAAGTGCTGAATGGATGGAACCTCCGCAAGGTGTTTCCTTCTCTTCGGAAACTCCAAGGTAGGCTGGAACTCAAGAGTTGACTGCCTCAGGCAGAATCCTGGGTTTAACAGTCTACCTGGACATGTTAAGGGGAAAACAAACACAAAGCAGGCGAAAACTCAAATGTCTACCCTTGTCGCGTCATTTTGATGTTTGCAGCGGTGTCCTATTGTCGAATTGAGGCCGATTCCGCCCAGGAATTTTGTTTTTGATGTTGACCCTGAGTTAATACACCCCTCTTTATGAATATGTTCCCCTCCAAAAGTGATAAACATTTCCACTAAAACCGGGGACACCCCCATATTAATAAACAGGGGTGGATTGATGCGGGGTCAACATTGCTCTGGAGACAAACACTGCTATTTGTGTCATTGGTTAAACACCCTTTCGTGCCCGCTGCAGCCATCACACTGCCCCTTCACCACGGCTGGTAGATGGACTGGAGAGATCGAGGTGGGTTGCCAAATCTGTTCTTTTCCCCATTATTATTTGATGGAACAGTCTTTGAATAGCGGCTCAGGATTAACTATATTCTTTGGGGAAAAAAACATCAATCTTTCAGCTAGAGGGACACCATAAATGTTTGCAACCCTAGAGACATGGTGGACACTTAATTTTAAAAGTTGAAGTATAGGCGGTGCAGCTTGGTTTGGAAGGGATTTTTCACTTTCGGCTCGGAAATGAAAGAAGGTGACACACTAGTTTAGGGTAGGAACAACATTCTCTCCCCTCCCCCAGCCGCCATTTATCATTCACGAGGTG
>CAUJNA010003598.1:282500-385000 GCA_963377175.1 Effrenium voratum | reverse complement strand
ACAGTAATCCACAAGCCATCAGAACCCACAGACACTGTTGGCTTTGACAGCAGCACAGCGTCTGGGAAAGGCAAAAAAAAAGGTCCTGCCCAGAAGTGTCCTGTGTGGAGCAGGTGTGCAGAAACTAGATGGGCCGTTCAGTTTGGTTCTGGTCATGACTAAAACAATTCGATACGGAACGGACACCTCGGGCCATAGGACCATGCCAGTCATTCTGGCCGTCTGCCTTCCCGGCTCTTGCTGATGCCAGGCGCGCCCTGCAACCTACAGAACCGTTGCATGGAACGTGGGCGTGACAGGGCTAAGTTCGGTATACCTGGAAAGAGGTCGTGCTCAAAAAAGACAACATGCAAAAAACCACAGACCCTGGCTGTCTGACGGCGCATCTGGGGAAATCGGGCGCATCTGTGCAATTGAAATAGAACTTCAACACGAAGAAGCTTCGCCTTTGCTTCAAGCCAATCAATGTCTGACAAAAGCCAAAAGCTCTGCTCAGCGATTTAACTCAACGTCCAAGGACACAACAAATCGCCTAAGAAATCTAACTTGATCCTATAACTATAGTTGCCTAACTCACTATTTTCAAGAAACGCACATAAACATTGCCTAGCTTCATCTTGTCTCCGACATACACCGCAACATCGTTGTTTTCCGAACAGCCTAACTTGCACGTCACCCTCCCACCGGCCATGGGCACGGCCCCTTCGCAGCTCAGTACTCGGGCACATGGCCTGCCCTCATGGCTGCCATTCGCAGCAGGCCTGTGTAGGCCTCGCGTCGTTCAACGGGCAGAGTTCGGCCCTCCCTCGCAGCCGGGTTGTTGACTGGCTGGAATGGAAATGGCTGTGGGTCAAGAATAGGTACCCAAAATGGAGCCCTGGTAAATGGAAACATGCACTAAAACCTGCGGTCCCTAGTGTTTTGATTTTGACCCACGCCCAAATCGACAAGCATGGAGTATTGAGCTCATGAGCTTAAATAAACTGCTGACATAACTTATTCCGACCACCCCTTCAAAATCACAAATACTCTAGAAAACAGTTTGCACGTGTTTTTTTTTGCGAATTTCACCCCGGTCTTCTCTATGTTGGATACAGGATCACCAAAAAGTGTAAACACAACAGTGGTCCAGTGGTGAGTGGATGCTGGATGATTAAATATATTAGGGCTTGCCGCTATCAATAAATTACCCGCCGCCGCGGCCATCCAGGCTTACCGACTCGGCAACATTTACCCCTAATTCTGCGCAGTTCACCCCCAAATTGGTGGTAATTTTTGAGTAAAGCAAAAAAACCGAGGAGGAAATTTGGGCACCGGGGGTAATTTGGGGGCAATTTACCCACAATTGTGGGTAGTTTACCCACATTTGTGGGGGGTAATTTACCCCCAATTCTGAGAGACATTCGGGGTAGCAGGTCCCAAAAATGGGGGGGGGGCAAATAACGTGTCCAAAAAATTGGGGTATATTGCTGGGAACCAGGTTTGACCCCTTATTTACCCACCCAAAATTGGGGGGTAAATTACCCACAAAATTGGGAGTAAACTACAACCAAAGTTGGAGGTTAAGTACTACCAAAATTGGGAGTAAATTACACCCAAAATTGGGGGCAAATTACCCACAAAAATCCTGGTAAGTTACCCACAAAATTGGGGGGTACATTACCCACAAATTTGAGGGAACACTGAGGTAAATGGTGGTAAAGAGTTACTGCTACAGGCAAGGCTTAATAAGTATATATATATATATGCATACGAATATAGTATAACATAATACATATATATATATATATGCATATATCTAATACAATACACTAGCATAAAATACGATACCATATAATCTGATATATATATATATATATATATGTATACTGTAATACATGTATACAGTCAAATGGCTGCAGGTATCCATCTGTGCATTTAAGACACTACACTGAATGCCAGATTCCATCCAAGATTTACATGGAGCGAAGTTGCCCTGGAAGTGTAGAGGGATGATAATAAATGATGCCCCAAGAACCAACGCTAGCAAAGCATTTCGTTTTGAAGCCAACAATACATGATATGGGTATGTATATCTATTGGGACCCTTTGGCAAACAGCATGTTCATCAGGATTAGGTTCACTAATCATGTCTGAGGGCGTTCCCATTGAAACAATGACATAGAATGGGGATGGACCGTTGGGTGGGGTGTGTGACGTGGAACAAAATGGCGACTAACCTCCTTGGCTGGTCCCCATGTCCCCATGTCAAGGCGGCACTGAACGACGAGGCCTCTGCCGGGGCTCTGCTTTTGATAACCCTCTCGCAGTAGCGTGCAACTTATGCACACGACGGGTGCAGCCTGGCCTCTTTGTCCAACTCCCGGCACACCTTCGTCTTCTCCTGTGGCAACCCTCATTTGATTCGCGCAAACGCTAGAGCACAGAGCCTTCAAGAAATTGTTTCACATGGCATCCAGAGTCAATCCTCAAGATAGCCAGCCAAGCACGGAATCAAGCCAGCCAAGTCAAGCACAAACAACTGGCAAGAACAATGAAGGGGCCTAGGTGAGAAAGCCCGCAAGTAAGCACAAACGCAGGAAGGCAAGACAGCGAAGCAAACAAGGCCAGGAAAGCAAGGCCGAAAGGCAAGACGGCAGATTGGCAAACAGAGGCAAGCAGGCGAGGGGATAGCACGGGGTTGGCAAGCCTGAAGCCGGCAGGCAAGCAGGCAGGCAAGCCATCAAGCAACCAAAGAGGCTGCAGCAAGCAGAGCCTCGCTGGCAACTGCCCTCCAAAAAAAGGCCGGACTGTCAACTGCGTGCCCGATGACCAACGCTCCAGTAATTATAAGCTTTTCAGTGATACCAAAGCAGTGTATTTCCATCTCTTCAGGAGCCCAAGATTGTCGAATGTCACTTTCAAGGCCTAAGATTCTGGAATGTCAATTCTAAATGCCGGGGTCATTGTTTGACTGTTTCTGGGATATCAACGTCGGAACCTGGGGCAACTTCCCTTTACCCCACCGTACCCCACCATACCCCACCACTTCGGGGCTGACTGTGATGAATGAAATCATCGGCCCAGCAAAACCCGATGCTCCACCTGTTGGATAGTTTCATGGAAGCCCAACACGTCTCCCCTGGCCTCCCGGAACCTTCGAAGCCTCGAACCCATGTCTCAGCAACCCCCCAGACCAGAATTGACGTTCCGAGCCACCAGTCGCCGCTGGGGGCCTTACATTTGCTTACCAGAAGTGATAGATTCCCTTCAACACCAAGAAGGGAAAATACAAACACATGTTCATTTCAGCAAATGGAAGGGGCCCCTTCCCACCTGCTGCCCGGCCCACTGCTGCCCGGCCCACATCCCTGGCCTCAAAGCCGCTGAGCGGCATTTGCTCGAAGCCCACGTCATGGGCGAGTCTCAGGTCCGCCGCAGTCAAGCGGCCCTCGTCTGCCCGCGCCTCGCGATTTGGCCAAGTTGGGCCAAAACCCAACCCGCATGGCCATGGGTCATAACCTAGGGCTCACCCCAAGATCTCATCACGCAAGGCCCACTGCCCATCCCCACCCCTGACCTAAACCGTCCCCCATGCCCGACGTTTGCTTTCAACCCCCCCCAGAGAAAAAAAGAAGTTTCCTTTGGGTGTCCCTCCCCTTGAATCCATGCAAAAAGAGCAAACCTCACCCCGCTGGTGGGAGTGGCCGGCGGCTGAACCCCGCCTGGCGCTCCTGGTCCTCCTGGCGGCGGCGCGCCGCCTGGCGCTGGGCGGCCAGCGCCTCCCGCGCCCGGAGCTGCGGGGACTTGCCTGGGACGAAGCGGGAGTGGGGGGGGGGGAGGGTGGGAGGGGTGGGAGGGGTTGCAAGGGGGGGGAATGGGGGGGGTTGGGGTGGGGAAAGAGGTGGGAGGGGGCGGGGTGGGAGGGGGGGAGGGGCTTGGGAGGAGGTGGGGCAGGGTTGGAGCATGCTTGACATGTACGGATTGGTTGAAGGGCTCAAAGAAACTCCTTTGCCAGCTGTCTACCTCCCCACGCTGGACTGCTTTTTTGTTGGATGCTCAACCTACAAATGAGACAAGGCTAACCATGGTTACATGGGTTGACCATCCCAATTTTGCAGCCCAGGCGCTGTTGCAGTGGCGGCAATATTCCTCCTCTAGAAGGCTCGCCCGACCGCACTGGCACATCCACTGATGCTTTGGCAGCGGCATCTCGTAGCGCTCCTCGCCAAACTTGATACGTCCAGATTGCGCTTAATTAAAACACCAGACAAGATCGGACAGCACCGCAAGCTGCAAGGTACACAGCAAACAGCAACTCACAGCGTCATCCGTACTGTTGACCCCGACAAAAAAGCAACACTTGTGGATTTATGGGGGGGGGGGGGGTGGGGTAAACTCCCTCTTCAAAGTTGAGGTAGATCCTGGGTAGGCAGATCCCTTGGGCAGAAGGCTAGGTGACATGCTGCAACACGGGCAAGGTGGACTAGATCAATTAGCATCGGAACCCAGACTGTATCCGAGCCTTGGCCATGTTTGCTCCAAGCAAAGGAAGCAGCAAAGAAAGGCATGACAGTCAACATCAACACCCTCCATTTGCTTAAGTCCCCTGAAAAAAAACAGTAGTGATAGATTCCCTTTAAAATCAACAGGGGGAAAGAAAATATATATATTCTTAACCAAATGGAAGACACTGTCGAAACAATCAGTCAAACTCAGTGGCGAGATCGATGTGGGCGTCTCGAGCCCGTGTCCGAACTCTCACTTGCCATGCTTAAAGAGTAAGATGCCTGTTGCCGGTGGTTTCGCGCCAAAGCACGCGGTAATTCAAAGATCTTCATTCGGGACTGTTTGAGGGGAGTGATATCCACCAAACTTGTTCAAGGGTGTTCCGACTATTTGAACAGTTACTCGCATAAGTTGGCATCATAGACATTGATAAACAGTCCCACACACCCTAAAATGGGGGGGGGGGGGCTCCAAAAAACGAGACATGCGATTGGTTCGCTTCTATGAACTGCGGGAAACAAAGTAGCTGGACGCAGTTCTACGAGTCCGTGATTCTTGGACGCAGCCACATAGTACCTGGACAACGAGGTCACACTAGATGCATCTAAACAGATTAGACGAGATTGGACCACATGACAAAAGCAACATGGGGAAGCCACGTTTTGAGGGACACAAAGAAACAGCCACTTGCAGGGGCCACCAGTTTTGAGGAAAAAAGGCCAGGACAAATGACCATGACTCATGCACAAAAGGAAACCTGTCCACAACAAATCAAAGGCTTGATTATGTTCCATACAAAAGTGGGTACCATATTCAGTGAAATCATCTCAAACTTTCGACCCCAGAAACAAAGATAATGATCAGACCTCAATGGATCCCAAATGTCAACCCAAACTCATTTCAAGGGCCTGGCATGACAATAGGTGTCTCGACATGGAAAAGCCAAAGTCTGAGGGTAGACTCGCATCGCACCCTTCAAGCCATCGCTGCAACGGCTCCCAATTCCCAGTCCCTGCGGAAGTCTGCGCTGCATACTTCCGGCCTCGGGGACCTGCGCGCAGCGCTCTTGCGCTGTGTCTGGCGAGTCTCGGATTTAACAAAGGAAAAAAACATGGGCCTTCAAAAACATCCCTCATGGGACTTTTTGCAGTGTTCAACAAATCCACCACATGGCTGCAATGGGATTGGACACTGACAGCCAAAGCTCCAATGCTTTTTGGTTTGGGTTCGGACCAGGACTCGAGAGTTCCACCGAGATACACGGTCGTGCCCATATGGATTGACGATCCATAAAGAAACAAGCCGCCGTGTAAACGGCACATCTGCCCTTTTTTCTCATAAACGCAGGAAGCAATCTTTGGCCCTGGAGATATCTGGCCATGGGTAAAATCCCGTACCCCCAATGAACATCCCAATTCCCACTAAAATAGACTAGAATGGGGTGGCGCACCTGCCCCAAAATGGTACCAAACCGGTTTTGAGTCACAGCCATCTGACTGTCCCGACTCAAATTGCTGGCGACGTCCGCGCCTGGGCGGAACGGCCCGCTCCAGATACTGGCGCACCCGCCAGTCGCCTCGCAAAACAAACAACAACAAAAAAACGCCCAATCGCGTGCCCGGGGGAAAAAGGCAATGCCAGTGACCAAGTAAGCAAATGGGACAAAACAGTTTGTTTTTCAAGCCTGGAGGGACCGCAAAAACTGGTTGCCTGCTATAGAGGCAACTGGAAGCACTGTGGAAGACCCCCAAGTTGTCGGGGAATGGATTTCACAGGATAGGGGGGTGGAATCAATTGAGTGTTCTGCAACTGTCCACCAGATAGGTCTGCTTCTGTCAAGAGCAGCTGTGTTTAAGCTGCCTCCGCTCGCAAATCCTCGGAACAAAACCCCTGCGCCAACCCTCAGTTTTGCAGTTTTGCCCCTTGACTCAGCGGATAAACAAACATGCTTTTGTGTCTGCGTGCAAAACCACAATGTGTTGTGTGTAAGGCAAACAACAATTAACTTGTTAGTTACACAAGTTCAGGAGCAACTCGACGTGTTCTGTGCCTGTGCCTGTGTTGATGTATGTCCAATGCGATCTTCCTGGAGCCTTCAACGACCAGCCTTTCCCACCGCTAGTTTTAGGCAGCCACAAGCGAGATGCCTAGGCATCTCGAAAAACCTCAACAGGCACCTAGCCGCAAACAAGACTCGGTTGCTTTCTGCTCCCCTGCTGAAAGTTTAACTTTTCGTGGTTTAATGGAGAACCCACTAGTTGGCAAAAAGTTTAAAAGTCCTAGCATCCCTTGGCAAAATGCGCCAAAGAAGACACAAGCCGCGCAGACCAATTCTGCTCAGCCGCCGCTACTCAGTGCCGGCTTTGCACCAGCAGGCGCGACCGGTGCGACCGCCGCCCGCTGCGGCGCGAAAAGCCAGGACCACATGGCGAAGGATTTCGTTTGGAAGGCTGAAAATGACTCGACGTGGCGCATCAGTTGTTTTGTTCAGTGGTTAATCATGATGTAGGGTTTCTGTTTTAGTACATGTCGTATAATTCTGCCATAACTGGTTAACTTGCTCTCGCTTGCCCAAAGGACCCAGAAATAATAAAGGTTAACCTTTTGGCACCTCCACTGAAAATGGACCAAAACGGGAAAGCCAAAAGGTCAAAAGGTGGGCTTTGGGCAACTGAGTGCTTGAAGTCTTGGTGTCCTGACTAGAGCAGGCAGTCGAGATGTTGCAATGGTTCAAGCGCAACCTGCGCAATCTGAGACTGGTGTGACTTCTTCGTGTGATCCGGGCGAGAACTAACATCTACATCCGCTGCAAATAAATGTGGAACCCAAAAAGAGGGGGGGAAGCCGTCCCCTCTTCAAATCCTTTTTCGGGATATGGCCATGGGTCAAAATCCAAATCGTACCCCCAGTGAACATCCGAATCCCCACTGTTTAACATAGACTAAAATGGGTGGTGCACCTACCCCAAAATGGTACCATTGGTTTTGACCCCACAGCCATATGGGTATGGCTAACAAAAACCGGTACCAAAATGGAACCCTGGTAAGTGGAAACATGGACCAAAACCTGCGTAACCCTAGCTCTTTAATTTTGAGCCACTGCCATATTGTTCTGCGAGAGAGCCTGACGCTATCGCGACGCCCTTTTCTCTCTCTCCGCGTCCGCTTTTCATCGGGGCTTCACATCCGCTTTTGCCCCGAACTTACTCCTCAGGGGCCTCTTTGGCCACATAGCGAGAGTGCGCACGCTGCTTTGACACGACAACACAAGCACCAAAGGAACCTAGCTAATCCCCACACCGAGAATGGGCCCCACCCAAAAAACAAAATACTATTGGACATGACTCCTACACTTCAAGTACCAAGGTTTCGCTTTTGCGCGCGGTTACGCCTTTGTTACGCCCAATCCATGTCGACGGTCCATTGGCCGGGAAGGAACCATTGCTCCTCACTCGAGATCTCAAAGGGAGACACGCACGAGAAATTTCGGACATAAATCGTGTAGACCATACGTTCAAACAACCTTCAAGTAGCTACAAATGGCTTGCGAATTTGAGTGCCCAGGATATCCTAGGATCCTTCCAGCCACGAACCGCGGACTGGGGCACACCGCTTCTGGGCGAGTGTTTGACCCCATACATCACTCTCTCAGGCGGCGAAGAGAGGGTGGTCCTTATCTAAGCGAAGCGAGAACCAATGCGTGCGCTCTCTCTTTTTCTCGCTCTCTCTCACTCTCTTTCTCTCGCCACAAGCTTCAACTGGCTGTTTTCCGCGTTGTGCTGTCAAGTTTATAGTTTCTTATCCAAAATCCGCTGAGATAATATACTCAACCTCCCACCAGATCCGCTTACCAAACTCTTCCCTCCCAGCTGGGCCGGGCACAAAGAGGAATCTGCACGAGGTCGCAAAGCTCCTGGGCTATGGCCACCCTCGAGCTGCTTCTTCCGGCGTCAGGTCGGGTTTTTGTATTACACCCTGGGAATGGGTATTGACCCCATTTAGGCACATTTCCGGATAACACCCTGTTATTTTGAACCATTCCGGGTCATTTCACAAGGGCGTAATCCCAGCGGGTAATACCAAAACCCTCAGATCAGGTACCCTGAAGAGGAGGCCGAGGGAAACCAAAAAGAAAACCCCACCCTTTGTGCGCAAGGGGTGGTGTCCCCCGATTTTTAGAAACACCCATCAGAGGATTCTGTGACTTTAGGGATTCAAAGGATTTGAGCAATCAACTCCCGAGCGCTCTCGCGCCCTCCCGACCGCGCGAACCCCAAAAACAGGGGGTGGCAATGCCAGGGTGGCGGCGGCAAGGTTTGAGTACTGGGTGCTCCGAGCCCCCGCGGTTGGTTTAGTAGCAAGGCCGGAGTTGTTTCTCAAAGAGTCTAAAAGGTCCTTTTGGGGGCGATTCGGTCACACCAAATACCAGCCATTCCAAGATAGATTCAAACCAAAGAAACGGGGAAGCCATGGGTCTCACCTTGGAGTAATTAGAAAAACAACAAAACAATCCTGGCTGACGCCACTCTTCTGCAAACATATTGTCACATTGGGCCCGAAAAGTGTAGAAACCCTCTTTGAGGGGTGCCAAAGGAAGCCGCGGAGTAGGAGCTCCCTGCGCAAAGCAAGTGGATCCATCCGTCGGACACGAAGTGGCTCTAAGCACCAACTTACATACCCCGAATGGACATACGCCACTTATGGCCCTTATATAGGGATGGATTTGGGGGCATGTACCCTGTATGACCCACGTATAACCACAATTTTGTTCGGAGTATGTCCATTTGGGGCATGCTTTTGCTTGCCCTTCGAGTGGCCCAACCCGCCTGCATCACCAAAATGGCACCCAGGCTCGCATGGGCCTGCCATGTAGATCAGAATGATCTGAGAGGCGTTTCGCCTGTCCAACCCTGAATTGGACACATGGGTGTGGCTCAAAATTAACCAGGAGGGGTTACGCAGGTTTTGGTCCATGTTTCCACTTGCCAGGGATCCATTTTGGTACCGGTTTTTGGAGCCACAGCCACATTAGCATATCCGAGCTGAGTTTCCTGGCCGAACAAATTGTTTGAACGTGGCCTTCAGGGCCTGCTCTGGGGCTCAAGCATGGCCCTGACGAGGATGATGCCGAAAGCATCTTAACAAGCTTAAAGTTTGTGGCAAGAATCCTGTGTTCCCTCCGCATATATATATATATGTCTTACCCTCCCACCAATTTACATGGAACTCGACGTTCGGGGGGTCCTGGTTTGGACCATGGTCATGATTTTCAAGGGAGCGGGTCCCAGTCAGCTATGCGACAAGGGAGGGTAAATCAGCACCAGCCAAGGCTTTCGGGATCCCTTCAGAGGCGACTCCTTCGTCACTCATTGAATTCACCCCCAAACCTCAAGACGGGTGAGCATTTGACAAGTCCAATGTAGCAATAGCCTTCCTCACCCATGGAAACTGAAGCTGCACATATGTTCGCCATGAACTGAACCACAGCATCGAACCGCAACATGTTCCCCTCCTCCCCAAACTCATGTATCTGGTCTTCCTCACGAAGGGAAGATGGAGCCACAACTGCCGTTGCAGGAGATATCCATCCAACAGGGCTGTCTTTTTTGAGCAAGCAAACAGGTCGCTTCAGCCCCAAAACATCCTCCAAGCGTCCTCCTAAACTCTATGAAGATCGACCCCTCGTTAATCCTGCCAGCAAATTGGTTTGTGTCAAATAGGGGGACCCCATTCTTGGTTCTATTCCGTTCCCCGAACCAGCCCCAAAAAGGGTGGCCCAAAAACTTGTCCCATATATGGAACAAAAAGACCACGCCCACCAGGATGGATGAAAGCTGTGTAAAACCCTATACACTCATACTTTTTAACATATATGGCCACGGGTCAAAATCCCGCACCGCCAGTGAACATCCCAATCCCCACTAAAATAGACTACCCCAAAATGGTACCATTGGTTTTGACCCACAGCCATATCTCCTTTTCAAGAACATCCTCTTTGGGTTCCACGGATCTGCAGGAGCAAAGACTGAGATAATTGCACCACCAACCGCGAAGCGGATTTTCTCCGTAAAATCCGTTGAAAACCGTCGCCTTAGGCCCTCGGACCACTGCCACGTTGGTGTAGTCCGCTCGGACCTGGCGCTTGCAACCCACGTGGCGCTCAAATGGCTTGCCCTGGCAAGTGGCAACATGGACCAAATCCCGTGGTTTTCTGGTGGTTTAATTTTGACCCACAGCCACATCTGGATTATTCACCTCTAACTTGTGTTGGGTAGATGATCCCATTGAAGGGTCAGAAGGAGACTCCAAATAGGAATATCTTGTCTTTGTTCCTGATTTTTGTCAAGGGCAAAGATGTAAAATGGTATCAAACGTCGATTCCGTCCACCTCAAACCTGAGCTCTTGCCACTGAAAATGCAAAACATGCTATGGGTTGTCAAAATAGGGGGATCCAACGAATGGTTGTTCATCCTTTTGGTGTCCCTTGAAAGCAACCCCACAAAGGGTACCCTCGCTTGCCTTCTAATTTAAACTCTTTGATGGACATCAAATTCCTTGAGGATTCATTACCAACCACTGAGGGTTCCCCATTCAAGTCACAAACCCATCTGAGGCTTTGGTTCGTTGTCCAAAGCCGCTTTTTGGGACAAAGGAATCCTAAGGCTCCCATGATCTCATGGCCCCATGGCCCTTGATTTCCGGTGGCCAAACAAGTTTGCCACAAAACTGTGGATGGACGAAATCCATTTCGCACCACCCAAGAAACCCTAGAATGAGGATTCTCCTGTAAATACCAACAAACAATGGTGTCCCATGGTTTCCAAGTGGTGCAGGATTTCGTCCATCCACAATAGGTCCAGAAACCTGGGGAGTGAGTGGCTAATTGATTTGATGGCGCGATGGTTCCTTGAGTGCTTGTGGGTCCAATCCAGGCAATCTCGCATCCCAAGAAATAAGCCCAAACAGGCAATCCGGACACAAATCACACCCCTGGAAGAAGTGTTCTTCAAGAAAGCCCTCTGCGAAGTCGCTATAAACCAAGCGCGAGTTACGGCTTTTTGCCACGAAACCTGCAAGCCGAGAAACGGCCGCGAAAGCGAGTTACAAAACGGGTTGGCCACTCCCGACACTTGAGGGTGTCCGCCATTTGTTTAAGTTACATGCAAAAAAATCATCTTGCCAGTTCTAGATTCTCTTTAAACCGAACAGGGGAACATTAAAAAACATAGTCTTGCTCAAATGGACGTGACAACTGTCTGGTGAGAAGAGGGCTACGTGGGTTCCATGGCACCCTCCGGGACTACCTGTTTTACATGGATAAGTTGCATGGATTAGAGCCAAACTAGAAGGGAAGCCCGGCATCTTTGGTGGTCCCTCAAGACGCCATGTTCAACACTCCTGTGGGTCATTGGGTCGCATGGGAAGACAGTCTCTGGCGCTTCCTCGCAAGGTGCTGCTCATTTGCCGCAGGGTTGTACTGACTGATCATGAGCTAGCTCTGACTAGGCTCGAGTGTTCAAAGCTTTGCTTGTGATGTGATTCTGACTGGCCGCGGATTCGGATGGCGCATATTCTGCCTCGATGTATCAATGTTGGATCGATTCGCATGCAAATGGGATCCCTGTGCGTCCATGTCGGCCGGCGCCAGGTAGCTATCTCGTCCATACAAGTAGAAATGAACTGATCCTGAAGCTTCCCCCACTCTATCCATTGGGTGGACTTGAAGGAGGGATCCGAAGGAAGCAAAGATGTGAGTCATGGTCGTGGATCCCTCCGAAGCCCAAAAACCAAGGGGCTCACTAGCCCAGCCCCAAGCCAGGTGGAGGGACCATGGCCTCTCTGACCAATCTGGATCAGGATTGCCCCCAAAACCCTCAGGGAAAAAAAACGGTGCCTGAACAACCAATGCTTTACTTTTCCGGGGATGCAATTCGTATGTGAATATTTGACAGCATCTGTTTTCAACACCCTGGGGCAATTTGACTTAAACCATACTGCGGCCCCATTCGTAAGGAAATTTGGCACTCTACTTCTTGGTTGTGGGAAAATAAATCGACCCCCCCTGACAAAAATCGCCAGCAGCAACCCACATTTCACATCTAGTCATCGTAGTCTCACTTCCTGAGTCGATTTCCCAAAAACAGTCCAAACTCTTTATTTACCGCCAACATAAATATGCTAAGATGGTCCAACCCCAACAAGTGTGAAGTCCAGGGACTGTTTTTTGCTTGTTTTGGCTTGATTCCACATATTATTGCATGACTTTGATTGTTTTTGAGTGTTTTTAAACGCCTTTGGGGCCTCCAAACAGGGTGCAAAACTCGATCGGCCTCTTTTGCCGCGCCTGCAAGGTGATATTGATGTCTCCCCCCGCCATCTGCTTCAGCTCCTGAAGCCGGCCTCGTCGCCGGAAATTGCGTGGCTTCTGGAGTCAGATGCTCAGAGACCCAAACCTGCTTACGCAGTGTGCCATTAAAAACCTCGTCTTCCCACCCCCCTTTAAAAAAGGGGGCAGCTTACCGCCTTTGGAGTTCACCCGAAAATCGAAGCTGCTTGCCGCCAAGATGGCGCTTCTTTCCCCCAAGGTTCAAGCTCAGGAGCTGGAGGTGGCCAAACTTCCCAGGATCATACCCCAACCTTCCCGTGAGGCGAGTCTGCTCAAAGACTATGGAGGGGGTCTTGGGAACCGCCGAACAAACGGGGATCTTGATATGCCCCTCGGTGGTTTAAACATCACTCGTTTGGTTGGGGAAGATGAGATTTGCTTTGGGGTGATGTTAAACGACATTTGAGGATCCCTGAGCAATTAAAAACAACTGCTTCCTTCAGTGTACTTTTCCCTCCCTTTGGGACAAGTTGGCATACCTGGAATAGAATTCTTACTTTGGGAAGGACCACATCAAGGTTTCTGAAAATAATCAGGAGGTCCCCTTTCTGGATAGTAATGAGGGGAAACCAAAAGGAAACCAACCCTCTGAAGGATTTCCTAATTTTGAAATTGACTAGCAAGGACCATCCTGGCTTCCCGCTCATGGCAGCGGATGGTTTGGAGGGCGTCGATTTGTCATTGGCCGAATGCATGGGCACCCACACACCATCCAGAGACCTTCATTTGCAAATACGTCCCCGTGACAAAAACCAAAAAGCAGTGATGTGTGATACGTCAATCCAAAACGGCAAACAACAAACATATACCCTGAATCAATTGGGTGTCTTTTTGGTGAGACCCCCCCCCCCCTTTTTCGTTGGTTTTAAGGTGAAACCAATTGGAAAACCATCATTTTGGGGGGTCCGATTCCTAACAAGAGTGAAACCAATTGGAAACCCATCAGTTGTTTTTAGGGGGGCCGGGGTCCGCTACCCAAAAAAAGACACACCATGGAGGAAACCCAAGCCCCTCTCCGATTTGCTGAGGTCACGGCCCCAGCTTGAGTCGCCCCACTGTGAGGCAATATCCTTGGGCACCTCGCAGGTCAGACGGTCGCGTGGCGAAGGTCATGGGGCTGTCAATTTCTCTAGGGACCCCGCCCCCCAAAAAAATCGTGGGTTTTCCTGTTGGTTTCCACTTGAAACCACCAAAAAAGGGTAGCCTCAAACAACACAAAAACAAAGAGAGTTGGTTTTCCTGTTGGTGTCCATTTGAAACCACCAAAAAAGGGTAGCCTCAAACAACACACACACACACCCATTGGCTATGTGGGCGCGAGTCCCAAACCCGACCCTGAAAACATGGGGTGATCGGTGTTTGAAACTTCCTGGGGGACCTGGCCAGCTTCCCGCGAAAAGGGTGACTTGGAGCCCGGCGGTTTGGAGCTGCTCGGGGGGAATTTCCCATTTTCCCCTTCAGGAAACCGGGGCTCAAACCGCCAATCTAAACGTCCAAGGGGTTGCGCTGGAATAAGGGGACCCTCTGGTGGACATCATTTAGGTGGGGATTTGTATCTACCAACCATTTTGAGAGGATGTTCCTCCTATCCGTGAAACTCACTGAAAATCGCCCCACAAGGTGATGCTGAGGGGAACCTCCTCCCCCACAGATTAACATGTCAGTTGTGGAAACTAAACTAGAACAAAAGGCGAAGAGGGGTGGACCCTGCTAAACAAATTGGTGGCGGTTGGTTCTCCGGTGAAACGAACTAATGCAATAATGATTTTCTTGATGCCAAGGCCCAGTTGCATTGTCCGTCCTCCTTGAGTCTGCAAAACAACCTTTGGCTCCAACCAACGTGAGGCTTCCCCTCATTTTCAAGACAAGCCCAAGATGACATCCTCAAAATGACCCTCTGAATGGTGGCTTAGGGAAAAAGTCCCACCCAAACCTAATTTGAGAACCCCTTAAAATGTTCACCTTAAGGGGTCCAGTGTGACAGGGCTGGCTACCTACTGGAAGCCCTTCCCAAACACGACTCCCTGGCATTCCAGAAGTGGGGCTCCCTGGCATCGCAGAGGTGGGTAATTTTGAGGATGTCATCTTGGGCTTGTCTTGAAACTGAGGGGAAGCCTCAAAATGGGTGATTTCTCGTTGATTTCCCTTCCGAAGCTCGATAAGCCTTTGGTATCATGCCTTGCAAACCTTTCGTCCCACACGCTTCAGAGTGCCTATGCGATTGCCAGAAGTTCCAAGTCACCCTCCGCCACAAGTCGTCGGCTGTGCCACTGATGGTAGTCTCGGAGTGCTCGCTCTTGTTGTCGTTGCATGAGCAGGGGTCGGACAGGATCTCTGCCAGTGCTGCCCTCCCCGTGGGCAGGCCTTTCTGAACCCGTCTTTGGTACATGCGATGACAAATCTGATTGAAACATTTCGTGGGAAGAATGGTCATGCGCTTAAATACGCAAAGTGGTGCAAATAACTTGTTCTTCGAGTATGCTCCCACAAGCCACCGCGGAAACAAACAGCCTTTTTAGATCGTGGGACAGCTATTTAGGAGAATTCCAGCGCGAAAAGCACATTGATTGCGGATCAAGGCTGATTACGGATAGCCTTTGAACAGCCCAGTCAACCAAAGGTTGGTATCCTCAAAGCTCTTAAATGGTCGGTATAGCTTGGTATCCCTTTGAACAGCCCAACAGCTTGGCATCCTCAACTCAGTTGTTCAGTGACCCTGGGAAAAAAAAGGAACTCTTCTTGGGGAAGACCATTTTTAGTGGGGCAGCCACCTCCCACCAAAAAAAAAGGAAAAAAGGTGCCACTGAATCGAACAACTGAGTCAAAGCGCCGAGCCTCGAAGCCTCGCAGCCTCGCAGCCTCGACCGTCCGATCAAGTTTCGGATCGAGCCTCTACTTCGTGCACACCTTCCTCCTCGACGACCTGGATCCGAGCTGGGCTCGATGGCTTCCCCTTCGGCGGCTTGGGGAAAGATGGGGGTTACCTTCTGACAAAAGCCAAAGGTGGCTTAAGGCTTAGGTGGTATACCCAACTGTGGGAAGATCGACTTGTTTGCTTTGACGTACTCTTGGACCCTAGCTGCGGGAAAAGAGACAACCCACGGTTCTGCGAGTTCTTTGTACGGAGTCAAGGGCCGTGAACTCGATGAAAGTCCTCATGCATCGCCCCAATGAACATGTGATATAGTCCAATTTAGTCGAACGTAAGCCTGCAAACCATTGTAATTCAGTGCAGGTGTTGCACCACGCATGTGCATGACTCGCAAACGGTAACAACGGAGCACAAATACAAGCTGACTTAGAACGATGCCGACGCAATGCACGTGTGCAAGCGCTACTTCTCTGCGTTTCATCTTGGAACCTGCAAAGAGAACCCCTCAAAAAGATCCCTCTAAACTCTCTAAACAGGTAGAATGTTGAGTGACCATTTAACTTCTGCACAGGATATGCGGTACAACGTTGCCGGCACGACTTCGGAGAAATCAATAGTGACATAAAACATCACTATGGCTGTGGACCATAACCCCTTCTGTGAAACCAACATTGTCCATCCCCATGACTACTACAATCACCCTAAATAGGATCCTTTGGTATCACAGAAATGCAGACCTCCACATCTTCACGTGTAACATGACCAAACCAAAGGCAAAACTGTTCAAATCTGAAACCAACCGAGAACTTCGACCCACTTGAGCTAGTGCCGGGGTTCAGTGCGGTTATGGGTATCTCCTGAATCTGTAAGGGAGCGCGCACTCCGTGATGCGGCCAAAATCAGATGAGGTTAGACAGTTGGACTCCGGCCCCCATCCACAAGCTCAACTTAATTCAACCGTCATGTAGGTGCCCTTGACATATCTGCCCTTTGTACAAACCAGAACCCCCACTCTGCATGGTCCCAGTAGCATGCGTCAGCAAGTCGCGCTGAGCCCTAGTGTCGCATCTCCCAACATCAGGGCCTCTTCGAGTCAGTCTGTGTTTTTCCCCAACAGCTGAAAGCCAAGGGGTCTCTGCCCAAATAGGCTCTGAGGTGGTTTGGGGCAGCTTTCAGCGTGGGGTTCCGGAGGGTTCCAGGGGTTCCGAGGCTGTTGGGGATATCACCTGGGCCTATTTTCCCAATGGGTTCACAACTGGTTCACCTCAAAATGGGTGATTTCCCCAAGCAAGTTCCCTCGAAAAAGGGTTCACCTCCAACGGAATTTTGACCTCCTGGGTGTCCTATCAAAATCGGGTGAATTTTACCCATTGTGGCGCCGGTTTTGGAGTCGTGCTGTCGTGCCTGCGGGGGGGGCGGCAAAGGCGCCGATGCAGGCATGTTCCCAACCTTGGTTGAGGCGCTTTTGGAACCCTTTTCGGGGTTGCTTCCAAGGGTATCGTTTTTGAGAGTCCCCTATCGTTTGCCATAGTTTTGTGCACTTCCGCAACATCAATGAAATGCCAGTTTCCAAGTTCAGCAGAAGTAAAATTGACAGGGCTTCATTTGGAGAAACCAATCCATTTGCGGGTCATCCAATGACACGTGCCCATATGGAACTGGGTGATGGACCCCAGCATATCGAAATGGATGCTCCGGTGTCCTTTCGTTTTCCCTGACCTAAAGAGAGAAGTAAATCAAACAAGAAATACACACACAACGACGATAAGTCAGACTGTTCACCATATAAATCAAATAAAACACAACATACAGAAACAATGGACACGCGAAGAACAAGCAAACAAAACGAAATCATCTCAGTCTAAAAGAAACGAAACAAACACTTACAGACTCTGTACAACCAACCAGCCAGCCAGCCAGCCAGATTCAACAGAACATCAAATATTATGCTGCCTGGGGGTAATGCTTGGGCGAAAATCGCCACGATCAGCCTTGCAACACGTTATGGAATATGACCATGCCATGCCAGAACCTTCGATCTCTCATGTCCAGACTGCGAAAGTAGGCCCTGGGTATGGTCCTTTGTTAGGCCCTTTAAAACCACAAAAGTGGGGAGGTGCCCTCAGCCAAACAACAGGAACTCCTCTGGTGGCAGGGTGGGGCAGCTCACCGAGCACCCGGGCTGCTTGTTGGCCTCGTTGCGCCGCGAAGCTTCACGCCATTGAACGGGTTTGGGAGATGCCTCTCCAAAGCCCCGGCCAAAACTCGTTTTGTTCTGCGGTCTATTTAGGGCATGCAGAAGGAAGCGCGAGCCAAGATCTCACGAAAGAAGTTGCGGCTTTCACTTCTGTTGCCCCCGCAAGGCGGCTCCAAGTCAAGTCGTTGGCCAATCCAGTGGCCGTTCAACTTTGCCAAGCTTGCCAGCGGCGACGCTTTTGAACATGGGTGGAAGACAGGCTCCCTTCTGGAGAGGAACTTCCGTCTCCAAAAGGGTTTTGCAAATCCGAAGTTGTTGTTGGGAGGGTAAATGATAGAATCTTGAGATTTCTGCACAGCTGAAACAACCGCTGGAAATTGGTAGGTCCCCTAGACTACCAGCAGTTCGTCAAGAACGCAACGTGGCAAAGGTCACCTTGCAATGGAGAGCTGTTGAACCGCGGATCGTCAGGATATGCAACTGGTATGATTGTTTTTTGGAAGGATACCCCGCATGCTTTTGTGGCTTTACAGGAAAACCAACCGGACAACTGCTCCCCTATGTTCATCTGGGCTAGCGCCTCAAAGCACAGGATGCCGGGATGGCTTCAACTTAAGATGAAACACCCAGTTTTAGAGCAAGCATGCGTTGTTGCTCAACAGTTTTGCCAAGAGTACTCAATTTTCCTAAGTCCTCCAATGACATCACCTTGCGAACTTGCGCAACCAAATGCGCAAAACGAGCAATCCTACGTCGTGATGTTTCGTCTCATTCCTGCATCAACTGGTGGCATGCGCCGGCTGAGTACAAGGCCAGGCACGGCCATGCCCATTTGCGGCATGCCCATCTGCACGCCCTGCATGCCCTGCATGCCCTGCATGTCGCCGTTCAGCGGAGCTAGACTCGGCGCACGGTCGGGAGCTAACGGAAGTGCTGGGAGCTAGCAAAGGAAGATCAAAATACAGAGACCCCCCCCTCTTTTCGCAAAGGGACGCCAACATGCATGTGAAGCGACCTCACCCGGACCCTTCATTCTCAGTGACGCAGTCCACTCGCCCCGGGATCCCTGGATCGAGCCAGCCAGCTTTCTGGCGACCGCCCCTCAAATATAAGACATCCAACCACAACAAAAACTACGGAGGTCAACATTCACTATGCGGGTCATGGCCCTTGTTCCCTTGGTCCCTTCAAAGAGAGCCTTGTCACTGTTTAAGTCATTCTCTTTCTACATACAGTCCAAGAACATCAATCGGCATATGAATATATGCAACGTGCATGCATGTGCCAGACATGTAAAGCTATGGGGGTGTCTCGAAATGATGCAATCCCCCCCCAAAACAGGGGCTTTCCACGCGCCTTCCATGAAAGCAACAAAATCCCTCAAAAGAAGGCACTGCAATTCGCAAACATTCGCAAACCACCCCCACAGGGCCTTCATGACGGGGTGATATAATTTGACCCGTTAGAATTTGCCAGGACTCATACCTGTATATGTGTGCGGGTCATGGTCTTGGTTCCTCAAAAGGAACCTTTACATCGCCAATAGGTGTCGTTGATGAGCATACTCACTTTCTGAGTGAATTCACCCATAAAAAAGTATTTTCATTTGCCACTGAAATGGTCCAACCGCAACAAGTCTTTGTCAAGTCCATGAACTCAGAAAGTGAGAGGTAACAAACGGGGTGCTTGGAAGCCTCGTTCCTTGGGCCACAGCTCGGTGGCATAAGGCTTGCCGTCCTTGTTCAGGAAGATCTGGCATGCCGGCAATTCCTTTGGGGTCGACGGTAAAGGGAGTCCAAGGGATCCATGATTTCGACAGGAAACACTACAAGGTGCCCAACTGGTATTGCCTACTTCTGAGCAATAGCCTACATGGCCAAACTGTGGAGGACCCACCCCAAAGGGGAGTCGAAAGATCGGATGGAGCCGGTCGCTTTGGCCCCTCTTTTCGGCCGGCAGGACCCCGAAGGTCACGGTGTCGCCCTCTTTGAAGTTGCCCAGCTGCTTCTGGTGCAGAAAAATGTCCTGTGCGAGCCCCGGCTCGGGGCTGTTCCAACGCCCGAAACGCCGCGGTGGGATTCGCCGTGATTCGCTGGCCATGCTGAGGTCGCAAAAGGGTTCGAACAAATGGGTATGACACATCTATTGGGGGGGTTAGACATTGACCACCTCACCCAGGGTGTTGTTTCGCACGGAATGACTCAAGCGACCTCAAGGCGTTGGCAAGGTGTTTGTCAGCTGGGCTTCCTTCCGGTGTGCTTCCTTTTCGGGAACCCCGTTTTGGTGAGTCTTCCAGGGCACAGGGACAACCACATTTTTCGGGGTTCCTTTTGGAGGCAAACCCATCGAAATCTGGGGACAGGTGGTTGGCTGCCTTGAGTGCCTTTGAAACCAGCGAGACTCTCAGCCTGGAGCGTTGGAAGGGGCTTGGGTCCCGGTAGCTGGTAGCATCTGAAAGGAGCCATTTCTTCGAACATTCAGCGCCCCACTCAGGTGGCAATTTTGGAAGCCTCTTGGCTTCGCATCGCCACGATCATTGATCCGTGCCTCCCAAACCAAACAACAGCCACTAAGAAAAGCAAAGCAAGTCCCCCGACCTCAAGTTTCCCAATCTCAGCAGCCTTTTGCCCATCCGCAACCTGTCACAACATGCCCCTGGAACCACGTTCGAAGACGCCCGGCGGACCCTGTCTGGAAACCTTTGCCGCAACTCGGCACACCTGCCAGGCCGGAAGGAGACTCGTGGTCAGGCACATGCCCAAAACCTGGCCCATCCACCCAGGAATCCCAATGTTGAAAAACACCAAAGCAAACACGCAAAGCGCGGGGAAGCAGCTGCTGGTCCAAGTTGGTGCGAGTGTGATGTCTCGCAACCATGTTGGAAGTCCATGAGGTATGGCATAGCCTTGACACCTAGAAGTCAGACGACATGGAAAGTGGAACCCTCATATTGGTTTGTCTGACTTTGATAAACGCCACAGGGATACCCAACAGAATCACACACACCCCGGCCACGCAACTGGGCGAATTGATGCAAGTGTCCGGAGCCAATGGTTCTTCAACGCACAGGGCAGGATTGCTAAACGAAAAACAGGCTGCCAGCGCCACAAGAGGTTCATCCACTTGTCAGCGGAATATCCCCTGTTCATCCAAGGGCTTAGTGCCCTTGTTGCAAAGTCCAGAAAAACCCAACACACACCGACATTCACGCGTCTCAATCAAATCGACGATTGGGACGCGCAAACAAGATAGGAGACATTGGGTGGTTCGCCTTTTGGGGGGTTGCTTGAATTGCAAACCCAAAAAAACACCGAAGCCAAAAAATCGGTGTTGCCCAGTTCGAGGCATGAAGCCTCAGGGTCAGAAGGAAGACTCACTCGCGGCCTGATAAATCCGAAGCCCTTCTCCGCGAGATATCTCGCGATCACGCCCTCGTATCGCCGGTCCTCGCGACTCGGAGGTCTCATGCTCAAAGGAAGACTTGGGGATGGGGAGCAGTTCCCATACAGCAGTTCCTCAAAGGAACCCAGCAACTTACCTTGGTGTGTCGGGGTTCAAAGGGCAAAACAAGCAGATTTTGGGGATGCAATCATCTATTGCCACCCAAGCAAGACGCCAGCAAGCAACCCGAGGCCTGAAAGCACGCCGGCTAGACGGCAACACTTCCCCCAGGATTCCGTGTGGTGCATAATCGATGTGGCCGAGTGCAATCCAGACTCCCATCGCAGTGACTGTTTAACGCTTTGCTGATAGCGCGCCGTCGATCCAGCGCTGTGCCCCAGCACAGTTACTCTCAACAGCATGCGACAAGAAAGATAGATGCAAGGTACCACATGACGCCGATCGCACAAAACATCAAGGACTCACATGCAACCAATTAAATCCGGAGATTGCACACCACCATCATTTGTGTGTCTTCCACCAAGCAAGAGTATTGTGCACTCTCACACCAGCAGGTTGCCATAATTCACAAGGGACAGGCGCGGCGTTCCCAAAGGCAGCTGCAATGCAACGTGCAATTCCGCGAGTCTCCCGCTCCCCTCTACTGACTATGCTCAAAGACACGCATGGCTGGAGCACTCTGTCTTTGACAAGGCACTCTGTTTTTGTTGGTTGACTTTAACGAACATTGGCGGCTCTGTCCGAATCAGCATGAGACGCCCGGAGACGAACGAGGTTCGCGACAAGCGTTTCATCAGGGGCCCTTTGGTGAACATCAAAAACGGTGGGGATTCATGTCCACTAACCACTCTTGAGGTGGCTCCAACTCTCAAAATTCATACCTAGACACCCCTGTTCTCACGGCCAGTTGCAGGGCTCCAGCTCTTGACAGAACTCCCTTCCGCACCCAAGCGACCCTCACATCGCCGCACCCATCCCCCGGTCCGTGAGGCCCGGGACGTGCCTCAGCGCCGAGAAAGCGTGCTCCATGCATCTATGGGACGAAAGCCCGGAATCTGTGCATGGCGCATCCTGGTGAGTTGAACAAGAGTCTTCTTTTTTTTTGCGATCCATGAATGCTTCTGCTTTTTACGGCCCTTGGATTCAAGGCATTTAGGCCCAAAACAAGGCAAAAAGGCCGCCCAAAAAAGAAGCCTGAGACAATCGGGGAAGGGTTAAAGGGCACCAAATAGGGCAACCAGGAACACAAACAAGCCCAACCAAAAAACCGGAGCAAGAAGAAGAAAACCAAGATTTCTCAGCTGGAACCCCCCGTCGGAACCTGGACCAAAAAAAAACAAGAAGTGGTCGGTTCAGGCGGACATGCGCCATGGCCATCACTTCTGGCCCTAGTTGCAGATGGGTCTGAATTCTCTTGAGCGTACGCAAGTCCAAGCGGAAAGCTAAAAGGAAATCACATGTTTGTTGGGGGGTGTCTATTTTGAAATGGGACCCCTCTTTTTGGATTGCCTGGAGGAAACTGCAAAACCACTCCTTACTTCCTGAGAGTGGCCAGAAAACATCTGAACTTCTGAAAGCTTTTGTTTGCCTCTACTTACAATTGTCTTGACACAATGTTTAAACAGGAGCTCAGGAAGTAAGGCTTCAAGAGGGTTGCCCGCCCATCACCATGTCCAAGACCGCTTCTCCCCGTCGGCATCTGTGCCCTCTTTAACCTCAGTTTTTGCCACCAAAACGTGAAGAAAGGTCCACATTTGGTGAAATGTAACATTGATTCAAACGATATTCCAGTCTGGGCAGAGCATGTCTCAAGTTGCAAGGGCTATGTCTCCAGATTGGAATGATAGCAAGTCCTCTTGTGCAGGATTCCACAAGATCTGAACACAAAACAAGGAACACGCAGATTTGGCAATTATCAAACAAAGGGCCCTCTGCACAGGTTTGGTCCCTTGAGTAACTCAGTTTTTGGCACAGCTCGTTCAAAGCAACACACACGGAGTCAGCGAGGACGGTGCCGTTTCCACCATTGCGTCAACAAACCCAGCGATCGCCGTGGCGACAAATGCGGCCCAGCCACCTGTTGTCTTCCAGATGCCTCAGTTCGATGACTGTTGTTTATGCTTGGCATTGCTTGAACACACGCTTTCCTTAGAGCTGTATTCGAACAGCTATGGTCTCTTCAACTTTTGATTGAGGGGTTGATGATCAAGGGAAAATGCGGCGAAAATCGAATGATTCCTTTCTTTAACAAAACGTTAATTCGATGAACAACTTCCATGTTGATAATTATCGTGCGTGCCAAAAATTGGCTTTTCACTGGAATTTGGTTGCGATTCCATTGGCGTGGGGAAGTGAACTGATTCGAACCGCACTGGAGCTGGTTTGAAGTGGGTGACAATTGGAATGTCATGGGAAGTATCACTGAGGCTGCTCCCACCTTTGCCCACAGCCTGAGGTTTAAGCAACCTTGTTTTCATGCCACCTGTACATAGGCTCTAATGATTTAAGCCAGAGGTGTGGTGGGAGTGCAAACGGGGACATTTAAAGCAGAGGTATGGGGCGATTGCACACGGGGGCTAACATGTTGCCGGCCAAAAATAGCTCAGCATTGGCACTCCTGGGGAGACGCAAACAATTTTGCAGGAAAGCCCTAAAACAAGTGGAGGCCTGTTCGCACAGCTCGCCGTCAGTCCGCATAAATGTGTTTCGATAGTCCCATCGTATAACCCCCCGCCATCATGGCAAAGGAAGGGTGTTGGCCTGGCGGAAATAGTGGAACCCGTCTATAGTATAGGGCTTCTCGCGGGCCCTGAATTTCCCACTGGCTTTTGCACGGGTGCATCTCTGGCACTGTCAAGAGCATACTGGCGATGCTCCCACCACACTATCTAAAACGAGAACTGGACACGAACACAGGCAAGTCACAATCTAGGCGGATCCACACCTCATGAATGTTTCATGGTACGAAGCAGCGCCCCTCCAAATTTGATCAACACTCCACCGCTTCTGACGTGGTGCGGACGCTGCCCCCCCTGCATGTCGCCTGGCGGTGCAGGGGTTGACTTCGCGCGTTCGTTTAATCTTGATGCTGGGACTTTTGGGAATCCCGTGAGACACACGGGCGTCATGGAAAGGTCATGTCCACCAATGAAACTTGTGGCGTTCACTAAACAAATAGCTGCCTTCACCAAGCAGGGCCCTTTGTTTGTGGGTGGCATTTTTTTCGCTTTGGGCCCCTTCGAAGAGGGAACTTCCGTGGCCTTTCCGAGGTCATGAGATGCGAGATGGTATGCTCGGATCCCTGTATTGCCCCCATGGCGTTGGAATATGATATGGCTGTGGGTCAAAACCCTGTACGCCTGGTGAACATCAAAATAGGTTGCAAATGGAGCCATAGGTTATGCCCCATGGCCATATTGCAAGGGCCTGGCTGGCATTTCAAAAATGAGGCACTCCTTGCGATCAGTTCAGGTCCCGACGCCGTAGGACATGCCACTGCCCTACTGCCAGCCCCTCCAAAGGATACAACGCTCGGGGCCCTGACAGCGTGTTGCATGTTGCAGGTGCCGTGGTTGCAGCTGAAACTAAGAAAAACGAACCAATCAAACCGAAGCCCAAACCCAGATGCGCATTGGAACCCATACAAGGAACCGGCACGAGGAACCAAAGGAAAAAAAGGGAGGAAACAACACCCACAAGGCCGTCCCTGCTGGCAAACAAGGCTGTGTCCTTTTTGGGCCAGTTTCAAGCAGGAAGCAAAGTGACCCCCTGTATAAAATTTGTCGGTGTGTCCCCATTTTGAGACAAACCCGCCCTGACTTTTGGTTATTCCACATTTTCCCTGCATCTTGTTGCAAACACGTGTCTCCCCACCAACTAGAAGCAATCACACGCATGCTTCCCAACATGGTTATTTCAAGATTGACGCTTGGTCCAACATGCTACTAAAGAAGCCCTACTATAAACGCCATGCAACCACGTAGTGGATCCAACTGAAAAAAAAAGGGTTGGTTCCCACTACTAAACCATCACCTCCAGCCAGGGGGTGGAAAGGAATATGCAGCCACTACATAGCTCGCAAAAAAAGAAAGAAGAAAACGTATACCTCTGTTTTCCACTGGGTCGCGGTAGTGGTTTGAGGGCATAGCGAAAGCCATCTTGGATTGAGGTTTCGGGCCAAACCATTGAAGACATTCAGCCATGAACTCCCCAAGGCCCCTAACTATGTGGATGCTACAACACCTCTCGAAGAGCCTGTCCACATCTCTGTTTACGTAAGATGTGACTGTCCATCTCCTGAGCCTTGTCTAAATCAGCGAAGTTGACCGGATCGAAAGGACTTGGGACAGCTCCTGGAAACCTTGCTTCGCCCGGTAGAACAAGATGTCGAACCGCACTTCTTCTGTTTTGTTGGGGGGGGGGGGCAAATAAATTTCAGTGAAGACACACTTCCATTGGCTTAAGCCTCGTGGAAAAAAAACATGTCTAGCTCTTTAAAATGTTAAAACCACCAGAAACAATAAGGAACATATTCTCTTCAGCACAATGGAAAGAACAAAAACAAAAAAAACGCATGGTACAGCAGCCATGAAGAAACCCAGAGGCAGCACCCACCAAAAAGGAAGGCCACGACCAAGAAGGAATTTCAGCAAAATAACCAAAAGTACTCCAAGAAAGGACAAACCAAACTACTTTCAGCGAAATACTCCAACATGCTCCAACTTAATTACTCCACAATACAACTACTCCAAAATTTCAGCCAATGGAAGCCAACAGCCAAGAAAGAATGAGATTATCCGCTGGCCTCTTGGCTCCCGGGGCCCGCCCGGTCCCTACGCGCCGCCGGGCGCGCAGGTGCTGCATCGAGCCGAAGCACGAGATACGGCGCAGGTTATACAGATTGCATGAATGTGTGCATATATATATATATATATATATTACATATGTATATATATACATATATCTGTATATATGTATTACATGTGTGTGTATATATATTACATATATGTAGATATAGACATAGGTATAGAGAAGGCAATACACAAAATTGAGATTTGTGCTATCAGGTGGTTCCGATGTTTCTATACATTCTGTCTAGTTCAGACATATATGTATATATATATATTATGCATGATTATATTTATGATCGAACGGGCCTCCTACTTGAACAATCTATTAATACGTGGGTCGCACTAGACTCGCCTTCCCCAAAATGGTGTTCCACGAACTAGATGCTGTGCTCAAGGTCAGGTGCGAAACAAATAATGGCTACCCTCCCACTATCTAGCATCGAACCTGACAGGGGGATCCTGGATGGCCATTTTCCTTTTAAAGGGATCCCCTGTCAGGTTCCATGTTAATTGGTGGGAGGGTAAATGGTTGCTCAGGGCAAAAACTCGATTGAAGCTCAAAGCGCTGCCAGGGACACACCACCGTGCAGCAGTTTACCCGTTTGACAATGCACACCAAATTGCAGCAAACACACAACATATGAGCTACCGCCAAAACTCTAATGCGCGAAACTGGAATATCTCTCAAGCCTTCGTTACAAAGACTCGCCTTCGTTTTTGAGGCCGTTTCGTCATTCGTACATGTGATATGCAACAGCCCTTCTCATACGTTCGAAAAGTCGGTCTCTGAAAGTGGCCGTGCCATTGGGAAAGGCACCCTGGGCTCTCCCCGCTAGAATGCAACCGCTCTTCTCACACGTTCGAAAAGTCGGTCTCTGAAAGTGGCCGTGCCACTGGGAAAGGCACCCTGGGCTCTCCCCGCTAGAACGCAATCGCTCTTCTCACACGTTCGAAAAGTCTGTCTCCGAAAGTGGCCGTGCCATTGGGAAAGGCACCCTGGGCTCTCCTCGCTAGAAATCTTTCTATAGCAGACATGCCCTACGAGCGGGTTTTAAATGATGTCTTCTTATAGCGCTGAGTTAGCTCAAAAGAGATGGCAAACTTCCCCACCCATCTTTTTGAGCGGGCTCCTTTTCACAAGCTCGTGTCACTAGCAGCGTCTTGTTCTTTGCAAGCCGCATACTTTGATTTCTTCTTGGCCAAATGGCTCGCTAAGTGCTTCTCGTCCCGCTGGCACAAACTTGCTACAGTGTGCAAAGGCCGTTTTTGCATGTCCCTTCGCCTGCTGGGACGGTGCTTTTGGCTTTGGTGCTTCCTGGTAATGGCGTTCTCGCAATCGAGTTGCAATGGTGCCCGCTGCCAGCTCGGGTCTTGAAAGTACCCTTTCTTCCACTCCAAAAAGTCTGGCAGCTTCTCCCTTACAGCGAAATCAACTTTGTCGTAGCCAGTTGAGTCAGTGAAGACCCAGTTTCTGATTTGCACACCAGCAGGAGAACGTGGGGCAAGCACCGTCTCAAAGCAGTAGCTGCGGTTAATCTGGCAGTTGTGCATTGTAAGCACCTTGGCAGTTGGTCGCTGCGCAGGAAGCTCTGGCACCTTGATCACCCACTTCGGGCCCTGAGGGTTCGCAGCTTGCTCTTGAGCTGCTGCCTGCTGCAACGCCTTGGCCACTTGATGCTCATCCTCAGCAAAGAAACCCGGGCGCATGCGCGCCTGCTGCAGAAACCTCCTCATTGGCGAAAAGATCTGACTATCGCAGGGTCCTTTCCCATGCTTTTCTACAAGAAACCTCGTCACACAAGGTTGCTTCCACTGCACTGGGATATGGACCATTGTGTTATATGCCCCTTCGTAAGAGCGAAAATGATTGCCAGCATCAAAAACGAACATCAGCTTGCGCAAGCGGCCTTTCTGCTGGACTTCTTCTTCCACAGCCTTGCGAATTAAATGGGAAGCGAACAAGGCGCTTTTCTCCAGTACTTCGGACACATACAGCACTATGCGCGTCTGGAGCTGGTCTCCTTCCCATTGTCGTAGATAGACCCCGAACACTGAGAGGGTTTTGCGGGCAGCCCCGTGCCACATATCAGAAGATTCCTCGTGCGCTAAAGGCACGCCAATGTTTTCAGAGAAGTCGGCCTGAAAATAGCAGGTGCCCGGCTGCAAGTTTTCCAAGGACTCGCGCATGGCTGCCTGCTCTCGCGCAGCTGCGAGCATGTGCCAGTCATAAGCTTGAACAATGGACAAATGGAGCTTGAGCTCCTTGACCAGCTGGCCTTCCTCGTGCTGGATGCGCCATCGTTCGGGCGCTTTGCGTCTGTCTTCCGCATGTTCTTTCTCGTGCGTTGTCCACAGATAGGTATGGAGAACCTTGAGCTTCTCCTCCGTGTCAGACGAAGACATCACCTGCATGTGGCGCCTGTTGCGCCAAAAAGGGCCCCAATACCCAGGACATGCCTCCGACATTTTGTTTTGGCAGCGTGTTATGAAGGCCGCCACTCGCGGTAATATCTTTTTCCGGAAAACAAGGCAGTGATCACATAAGTCCGTCTTGCGAAAGCCCCGCCGGAATTCTTGGCAATGACGACCCACTAAGCAGCGAAACTGCGTCTCTGCCAGATTTCTGTACATAGATGGGCTAGACCGGTATATGGTACTCAGCTGCGCGGTCAGAGTTCTCCTTTGCTTTCTGACCCGAAGGCAACTCCCATCTGGCTGCTGCTCCTTGACCACGCATGTAAGTGAAGCTGCAACAGAATTCTGTTCTAGCACTGCTTTCACGGCTGCCACGTTGAGAGGGTTGTTGATCTTGGACGGCCTTCCACCCTTGTTCTGGGTTGCCCTCATCCTCATGACTAACTTCTTCTGGTGCCACTGCTGCACGCATTTGCGTGAAATGTTGTAGCCCAGGGCCCTCATACGCTTTGCAGGTGCGAGGCCACCATCGCACACCGCGCCGTCCAATTGGGACACCAAGCCCTGTGGGTGTCGCTGCCAAGATTCCCGCAGTTTATATAGAGAAGGTAGAAGTGTTCTGCAGCAGCACTCCCGGTCCTTGTTGAGATGCGCAGCTAGCTGGTCTCCGACACCGCTGTGGCTCTTCTCAAGAATGTCAATCGCCATGCAGAGCAAAGCAGAAGCGTCCTCGGAAGTGCCGCAACACTGCTGGACGGTTGCCGCAATGGCCTTGGCTTTGTCTCCTTTGGCCCGAGAACCAAACTCACCCCAGCTTTTGCCGCGAGGTTTTCTGGCAGAACCGCTTGGCAGAGCTTCCTCTCGGGCAGGCTGGCTGGGCGCGAGCGGGCTAGAGCAGTCTGGCTGCGCAGCCTTCGGGCTCGAGCAGTCTGGCAAGCTAGGCGCTTTTGGCGCAGTGGTCAAGTTCGACCCTTGCTGGCACCTGCTGGCCAAAGCAGTAGTTTCCTGCAGCGGTCGGTGCTGACTATTGTTCAAGTACCATGCTCGCTCGTCGTCGGACCTTGCAGGCCACCATGTGTTCGGCAACCACACGCGCAACAGCCACTGCCGCTGGTCGCGGGTAAGCGCGCCAACGCGCTGCCTGGCTTGCGGAAAGGCAGCACGGGCAGCTTCCAGCACCGGCTTGCGCTTGTCTTCATGGCTCTGGAGATGCTTTAAGCAGTCTTGAAAAAATGCCTCGTGGCCCCTCATCTGAGCCAATGACCACGAAACGGAATTTTCGTGAAATTAGCCTTCGTTTTTGCCTTCGTTCAGCCTTCGTTTTTCGTACCAGCTCGCGCCCAGCTTTCTGCCAAGCAACATCCACATAATTTCCAAGGCTCTTGCGCTCTATCCGAGTTAAAGCCACAGCGGCAGCGGAGATTAAGCGCAACCTGGCCACCATGCTACACAACTGCCCCACAGACAGGGTAGATTCACAAGACGGTAGCCTCGCTGGACTATCAACTCAAGAGCTCTATCCGAATTGTTTCCACAACGGCAGCGGAGATTACGCAACCTGTCCATCATGCTACACAACTGCTCCACAGACAAGGTAGATTCGCAAGACGGTAGCTTTGTTGGACCATCAACTCAGAGTGCTCTATCCGAGGTAAAGCCACAACGGCAGCGAAGATGAAGCGCAATCTGGCTACTATGCTATACAGCTGCTCCACAGACCGGGTAGATTCACAAGACGGCTGCCTTGTTGTGCAAAATTCCATTACAAGAGCTTTGGTCGGATCTCGTGCGTTGTTTCCATTGTGTTTGCAAATGGGGTGGTAAAAAAGAACAAGGCACCAATGGCAAGTGCAAGCGGTCTCACGCTGGCGCTCCAAACCGTAAAGTGGACATCGCATTTTGGCAGCGGCGCTCTCGTGCGTCACGAGCGGCGGGCAACCACCCGCAAGCTGGACTTGCCACGGACCCGGTGCGTTGGCGCCAGACCACTAGGCAAAGAGACAGGTCGAGCAGTTCCTATACATTCAACGCACCGGCACACATCCAGGTTAACATCCCGAAGTTCTTGCGCCCTCGCTGCTGACAAAGCCTGGAGCTTGCTGAAAACCCCAGGGCATGCTCGTAAAACTTCTAGCCGCCACCCGCACTTCAACTCTTTAGCTGATGTCTTGCACGAGTAGCACCAGGAACCAGCCGCTTGAATACCTTTGGCTCCCCAGCGGCTTTCCCACTTCACTTGGTGTTTTCTTCGGCTGCATATGCAGCAGGCAACCGCTTGAGTTTGGCGCTGCCGATCCACGTTGCCCTTATTCTTGGGAAGCACAGCGGCTCTCAATCTCTGCAACTCAGCAGCCTCTGTGACACTCAGTGGCGCAGCGGTGTCCTGGTTAGGGCTGCAAGATCGTGTTGATTGAACGCGAAGCATAATCAGATTCTATCCTTGCCTGCGCGGACATCTGCGGTGGCAATTGTTCCGTCTCAGTAGTCGCAGCCTAAGTTGGGCTTGGGAAAAAACCGGCACACGTCGCACAAATCCATTCGTGCTGTGTGAAAGCATGGCATTTGCAAACTACATCATTGCCTGCGAGGCCATCTGCGGTGGCAATTGTTCCGTCTCAGTAGTCGCAGCCTAAGTTGGGCTTGGGAAAAAACCGGCACAAGTCGCACAAATCCATTCGTGCTGTGTGAAAGCATGGCATTTGCAAACTACATCATTGCCTGCGAGGCCATCTGCGGTGGCAATTGTTCCATCTCAGCACTTGCAGCCTAAGTTGGGCTTTGGAAAAACCAGCTCTGAACGCGCAGCATATGGGTGTGCTTTTTAAAGGCACCACTTCTTAATGGTTTTGCAGGGAAACCAAATGGAAAACCACCATCTCGGGGGGTCCCTTTAAAAAAACACACCTGTACGCAAACTATATCCTTGCCTGCACGGCCATCTGCGGTGGCAATTGTTCCGTCTCAGTAGTCGCAGCCTAAGTTGGGCTTAGAAAAACAGCACAAGTCGCACAAACTCCGTGGGCGCCTTCTCCGCTACCGCCGGCTCCAACGAGTTGCCCGCCCCAGCAGGATCAGCCTGCGAGCGTCGGCTTAGAAACATGAGCTACCAAGCATAAGAGCCAGCCGACCTGCGTTGAGAACTCCGGCGGTGACGTGCTCTGTTCGTTGAGCACCACCTCCCGGCACTGTTTGACAGCGAGTGTTTTTTCCAGCACGTTTGTGGAAACTGAAAATCGCACCGGCCTCAAGCACCTGCTTCCCGTTTACAGGCGGACAAGGAACATCCCCAAGCTCCTGGCAACGAAAACCAACTGCTTGAAGCAAAAGGCACGCTCAATTGTTCGCACCTTGGCCTGCCCCCGTGCAGGTGGTGGTGGTGTCATCGGCGACTCTTTGGTGGTTGTGTCCTGGAACAACGCAACAACCGCGCCCTCCACCAACCAAAAGCCCGAGTACCGGGCAACGGGAAAAACTACCACCGACCGACCAACCTATGAACCAGCTCTGCGCAACCGATACATCGCCAGCAGTGGCAAGCAGCAGCGGTGGCAGCAGCAGCAACAACAGAAAACGACACAGAAACACACCAAGTGGCTGGAGCTTGTCCGGGGCATCCTCGTAGTCGAAGTAGGACCTGGCAACAGGAGGGTGCGCGCGCACGCGCCAGACACACCGAGAACAACACAACCAGCAAACAAAAGCACAGCCAGCACCTGCCAGCTACCCAGCCACCACCACCCCCGCCACCAGCCAAAACCGACTTGTTGCTCCTCAATCTTTGCCTTCTTCTGAGGGGTCTCCATGTCTGAGGAACTCACCGCGGCCTACGCCAACAAAGACATGTGGAAACTGTTTGGCAAGTGTGCCCTTATCTGCCTTATTCTTCTTCTGGCACATCTCCTTCAGCTTCTTGACATCTGTCTCCCCAGCCGCGGCCAGGCAATCACGCAGAGCTTGAAGCTCTGCGAGGTTTGCTCTCGAGGTGATGCGTGCTCCGCGTTTGTTCTTCGGGCCAACCTAGGCCAACCAAGCCGTCATGGGCGAATGGCTGCAGTATACTTACACAAAAAAAGCATCAGGTCAAAAGTAACTTGGGCAAAGCAAAATGCATTCTTGCAAGTCAGCTGCGAGACTCAGCACGTGCGCGAATGAGCCTGTGTTGTACCTGATTTCCTCCCAAATCGTAAAGGCCGCCATTGCCGATGCTGATCTACAAACAAAACACTCAGAGCCTAAAATGCTAGGAATGCAAACAATTTATTGGTTAAGCGGACTACTCACAATAAAAAAGCCTTCGTTACAAAGACTCGCCTTCGTTTTTGCGGGTTTTGGACCCTATTCCACTCCAATACATGTCCCTTGTACCGACCCTTTTAGTGGTAGCTCATATGAATATAATGTATTCCTGCCCTCTCCAGAAATAGTGCCCACGATTCGCACAACGCCATTGCTTGGCGGCCGCCACTCAGGAATGTGAACATCCTGCAAGCTGCGGCCATGCAACAACAGAAAGGGGGTACAATCAGTGACTAGTGCCAAGCAACATGGGGACCCCCATTTTATGGATAAAGGGCAAGGGAAACCAAAAACAACTCGGAGATGCTAAGTCATGACCAAGTTGTTCATCAAGGTCATTGTTGCGGGCCTTTTCCGGGGGAGCAGCCGAGCCAGGAAACTTAGCACGGCAACCCTTGGCAAATCTCCAGCCTAAGGATGCCCAAAGTGAGTGTTGTCTAGGCCTGGGAAAGTCAACAGCATCAGTTGTTCCATCCCTTTGTGACTTTTTTTTTGTGTGTTTTGAAGCAAGCAATGGCCTGTTTTTAAATCAGCAGCATATCCCCCTTTTTTGTCCGTCCCCTTGTGGCATCTTTGGAGGAATCAAGTCTCAGGGGATCCTCAGCACACGCCAGCTCTTCTACGCTGCGACCGCTCCACGTCTCTCGGCCTCTCTAGGCCGTACGTAGCGGCAGGGGGCGTGGCTTGCGGCTGAGGCTCGGAAGGGTTGCTGTCGCGCATTCCTCGCTGCTTGAGTTGATGTAAACAGTTCCAGGCTGCCCTCAGATCCCCCGCTAAAAGCTTAACTTTAGTGGGTTGAACGGAAATCCCCACTAGAAACTAAAGAGCTAACAAGCTAAGGGGATGGCTGGCAGCCACCAAGATGGGTTCTGGCAAACGACTGCATTTGGCGACCCCCATGAATGGGTTCGAGCAAATAAGTTCCTTTCGCATGCTGCACTCGATCCTGCACAAGCCATCGGAACTGGTTTTGTTGCAGCAGATGCCTTACCTTTGTATTTTATGTTTTACTCGTCTCTAAGAAAACTCATACAAACAACTAACCCTATGACCTGTGTAGTTAAAGGTACATTCAGTTGAACAGGTCCCCTGAAGAATGCACCATAAGTGGCCAGCAGCCGCCCAAGACAGCCCCCTGCCATCCAGCCGGGCGCCATCTCTGCCGAAGCAAAACAGCATCCCTTCAAAGCATGCGTTTCAATTGATCCCCACAAGGCACTGCGAATCCCAAGTACATGCTAGCAGAATATCAGGAGGGAACCCACCCACGGGCTGTTCAAGAAAACGTTGTCGGGATTTCTTGCTGCGTGCAATCTGCCTGTCGCCACCTTCAAAAATGGGGCCGCGACCCCTTGTATTTTTGGGTGATGACCCCATGTTATATGGACAAATGGGGCTCTCCTGCTCCAAACACGACTCTGCCCAGCGATGCTTTCCGCCCGCAGGCTCACGGTCGTCCACTCAATGCCGCACTTCCTCGGCATCGACAAATACAGCCCCAGTATGACCTCTGGGACAATGTGTGGAGTCCCTTTCCGATTCTAACGTTAACCAACTAACTTGCTTGCTGCTGACCCCTGCAAACAAATCTTCACTTGCGGGTCCAATGGAAAACCCACAAAATTTTAACCAAGGCAAAGTCCAAGAGTCCGACCAAAAAAGCCATAAAGCTAACGGCGGGTGCTTACACATCGAGAAGCGCTTTGACAAATGGCACATGAGCCTCACCTCAGCCTGGGGACAGTGATTCCCCTCAATCTCGCGTTCAAAGCAACAGTTTGAAAGCCTCATGAGTGCAACTGTACAACCCGTTTGTCGATCCGCCGCTTTTGGCTGGCTCATTCTCCTCTCAAGCATCGACGACAGGCAGCTGGGAATAGCCTGGTTGTCTAACGGTCTCAAATAACACCAAGCCTCAACTGCGAGGCGAGCCTGAACACGTATTCTTCCGAGCCAACTGAATGTTGCGTAACACCTTCCTACTCTTGTGAATGGAAAGATTCAACTTAAATGGCATCTCTCTTCGGACACCGTTGCCTCGTCCAGCGATTACGAGAACAGTCTGGTGGCACATCTTGCTACTGGGCAAAAACACATTGTAGCGTTCATCTCACTTTCTGAGTAGATTGGCCACAAAGCAAACTGCTTGTTTACCACTCAAATGGCCTTCCCAAAACGTGACGAAGTCCAAAAGTCCAGGAACTCAGAAGTGAGTCAACTTTAGACCTCATTGGGCGTGGAAAAGCCTGAATCACCTGGCAGGAAATGACAGGCTCACTGATCCCAACATATTTGAGTGATCCAACAAATCGATTTGGGCAGCACTGTAGAGTTCCCATAGTTCCACACCAAACGAACTTGCACTGAGCATGGCGACAACATCTGAGTTTAGGGACCCCTGTCGGATGTTTCTCCGTTCTTACCCGGCCTCAGACCGGTATGTGGATAAGCTCCGTCATCTCCTTCATCACCAGGATCACCCCAAGGCTTGCATGCGCCTGTTCAGCTGGCTGAGAAAGCCAAACGACTGATTTGCTGACAGGCGCAATGGCAATAGCTTCTGTTGTTGATGTGTTTGCCAGGCCAACAATACTGCATGATCCCACTCCAACATATGTCCAACACTTGTTCATGCCCGCCATCAGTGCAAAGCATAGATCGGCACAGGTTGCAGCTCAACATCCGCCTGACATGCGCAGCGCAGTCAAACAAGCTCATATGTTTGTTGCAAGGTTTCTCAAACTATCATACGGTATCCTTTACTCGCATGGCGGATCTAGATGCAAGTGTCACTAGTGAATTAGCTTTATCTCATCCAGCCTGAGGTAAATCAACAAAGGCAGGTCACAGAACCTCAACACCTGGCCAAGCCCAAGGCTTCAAGAGGTGCACCTGCGTCTCAGGCATGTCGCGCCGCGTTATAGATTTTCCGGGGCAAAAAAGGTCGAAAGCTCCGAGCTCTGGAGCATGGTGCTCATGCTCGAGATCTTGGCGATGGTCCATTCACAAGTCTCAAGGGTTGATCATGTTAACCCCGGATTAATAAACCCTGGTTTGGTTGATGAATAGGGGGGTGTCCCCTTTTAGAGGTTGGATTCAGACCACTTTTGGAGGGAACACCCTCTAATAATGGTACGGGTATATTAATCCTGGGTCAGCATTACAACAAATCCAAGCCAGCTTCTTTCACAAGAAGAGGATAGTTTGAAACACGCGATTGTCTTACTGTCAGCGAAGAACCAATTTCCACTGAAGGTCAGCATCAAACGCAGTGGCTGACCAGCCAACAGCACAAAACAAGGAAGACGGCAACGACGATGATGAATGACGATAACGACGAGAACAATGATGCTGGCGATGACGAGGGTCACGGAGACGGAGACAGCGAAAACGATGATGGCCATTCTGCTGATGACGACAATGACGACGACAATGACGATGACAATGACGATGACCGTGACGATGACCATGACGGTAACCATGACGATGATGGTGTGCGGCTGTTAATGACGCTGCTGCTGCTGCTGATGATGATGACGGCGATGAAAGTGATGGTGATGAATGATCATGACGATAAGCATTTAATGCTGCCAATAGTTGCATCATGGAACATGCGGGACCTGATTCATGATCCACATCCACTTTGTGAGTTCAAGAGCACAGCTCTCTTTGTGTTGCACGGGCGCAAGCCTAGCCGGCGACCAGCTGCAATGGGCCAGTGGGGCAACAGAAAGCAACTGACATGTCCCTTCAACAGTTGCAATTTGCCTGAACCTGCGATTTTCCCGCCAAAACCCACGCGCTTCACACAAAGACTAAACACACTTGAGCCAGCCTGCAAGCAAGAGGCTTACCAATCTTCAAACTTGCAGGCTTTTTTGAGCAAGAGGCAGCACCCTTCCTCAATCTGCCTCCGTCTGCCTCAAAATGTCCTGATGCACCAACTGTCCCCTTGCCCCGCTCACCCGCTCACTCCGCTCAGTCGGAAGTCTCCAGCCTTGGGCCCTCTGATGGTGGCCACTACCGAGTTCAGCAACTCCGGCTTGTTCTGGAGCGATACGGCGCGTTGTTTTTTCCGGTTTGCTTTTTTCCGGTTCAGCAATTCCGGTTGGTTTCTCCGAGTTCGGCAATTCCGGTGCTTTTTTTTGGCGGTGGGTTGCCTTGTTTATTCCAAGGTTCTCGTCTGGGGCGGAAAAAAAACAAGGCAACAACCACCCCCTCGACAACTTCAAGCAGGGATTTAGTCGGTTTGTTTCTAAGACTGTCTAAGGGTCTCGTCTTCGCAAGAACAAACAACTGGGCAAACACAACCCCTAGACAAGTTCAAGCAATGGGCCGCGAGGATCTGTCTAAGCCGCTGGTCGCTCTTTGGGGGGCATGCTGGACAAAACAGCCTGACTAGGGGACCTCTAAAAAATGATTCAAAAAAAGACACGCTCACAGAGGTCCACCAGGAGGGAAACGACTAGATTTATTGGCCCTCATGTTGTCTTCAAAGAAATTTAGACAACGCGAAGTTCTCTAGTTCCAGTCACATGCTCTACCAGTCAGTGGGAATACTATGGATTTCTAACAAAACACAGGAACTGCAAAACTAAGCAAAGTCTGATGGACCGTTTGGCTAATTTCCGGCAATGGCCCTCTGCCAACAACCTCCCTGCCAGTTCGTGGCAAATAAACTTTCATGGCCTCATGGAGGTTGGCATGAAACAGGCTGCACATCAAGGAAGTCACATAGGCAGACAACACCTAAGTCGCGCAAACATAACGAGATGGACACCACGTTCGATCCGGCCTGAAAAGTGATGTTGATGTCTCCTCCCGCCAAGTACTTCAACTGCTGCAACTTGCCTGCCCGCAAGAGCACGCGACAACATTCACGAGCACACGCAGTTGGGAGGGTCAGCATTTCTACAGGCAACGGCAACCATATCAATGACGTCAACTCTGATAAGGACAAACAATGCGCAAAAACAGATGTTATGCCATGCTCGGAAATTTCTCAAGAACCCGATCCATTTGTTTTCCTGGTCTTGGCTTTTGGGCATCATGTCATGTCATCTCGGCATTGGCTCAACTGCAGATTTTGGTCAAATTTACGTGGCTCACAGCTCACGGCACACACGTGCACGTTACCCGCCTGGGAAAGAGATACGCGAGGGAGGTCAGGACAGATCCGTTTGTCTCATCGGGAGAGCCCGTGAGGTGGTGGGTTTGCATGTGGTTTCCCTTTGAGGTGACGCTTCAAAACAAACAAACCCATGTTGGCGCTTTGCAAACTCCCAATCATTGGAACAAGCTTCTTGCCGAGGCAAATGCAACCCAGCGGGGCCTGAAGAAACACAGCCAGTCGCAAAGAAAGTCAGTCGCTGCTCAAGGGTTAAGGGCAGCTTCGTCGTCAGGAAGCCTCTGAAGCGAATCCTTCACAATTCGTGGCACCTCAGCAGTGAAAGAGCCCTACCAAATCTCGGCCACATAGTCACTTAGGGGGGTACTCCGAGCTCCGTATCCAAGTCTGACAGATGGCACGTCCGCGCTCATTCAGGTGTCAGCGTGCATTCAAAAAGAATGTGCATGGGCATAGATCGATGCCCGGTTCAATGGTCAACCCCTGGCCCGACTGCTGCAAGATCATCAAGGCAAGACTGGTTTCAACTGCCAGGCGCTAGCTCCAACTGCGAAACAAATGCTGCCTGCTGCTCTCAAGTTTGCGCAAAACTGTCCAACTGCCTCTCAAGTGCCACTCACTCTCCAAGCAACAAATCTCCGACTCCTGAAGGAAACCTGAAACCTGAATGCGGTTTCCAGGGGCCCACAGTAGCTAACTTGAAGCCTCATGATTCGCCTTCACTTCAGCAATAAGGGGCGTGAGGCTTCCGCGCGGGAGCGAGCCAAACTTGATCCTGAAGCGCCAGGCCAAAGAGCTACTCCCACTAGGCTTAAGACTTACCTTTCAACTTATCCATCTAGATCCCCTTACCAAAGTTGAGGCCAATCAGTGTAGTTTTCTTTGAGTCCGCTGAATGCCTAGGTTTTGTGGCTTTGCAGAAATCACGCCTGGCTGGACACCGCAGAATGGACATGTTGGGACTATGGCTCGCACTTGGGTCTCTGGCAATGCCGTCACAACAGCAGCAAACTGCCTTCTGGAAATGCCGGGGCCTAGCTCATTCAGCCAATGCCAAACTCCAGATCGCACCTTCACTCCTCACCAGCCTGTTTCTGTTGCAAACGCTCAAGGCCACTCCTCACCCGCCGGTTTATGTTGCAAACGCTCACTGTCGCGACTCTCGCGACATGCCCAGCCGACCTGCCTCCCTCGCCCAGCGTCGACATGAACTCTTTTGGGACCTGGCAGTGCCGGAGCGTGCACTCACTGCAAAGCCGTGCGTGTTGCCTACAAGTTCAAAGCTCGTCAAGTTCAACGAGGAATCGGACTCCAACCTGGAAACCTCCTTCTTTTGCAACTGGCATACATCTTGCTCTTGGCTAAGTTTGTGATTGTGGAGAACTGATACGCTTAGAAGTGGTATTCCAAAATCCCTTTAAGACCCCAAACAAGTGCACCCAACAAAAAGACACCCCCATTTGCTGGGTAATACGGTAATACCCTTTGTATGAGACATGCTGTCCTTCGAGCATCTTTAGCTCCGTCAACATGGACACGTCAGGCCAAGCAAAGACGCGGCAGCCAGCGTGATGTTGGGTAGTTCCCCTCTGTCCTCAAATGAATCATCGACTCTCCATGCTCACCATGTTGGCCAAGTTGGACCATGTAATTCTAATGGCCTTGCGCATGACCTGTTGCTGGTGAAAAAGGTTAATCACAATGCTTCTGTTTGGCCAGCTAACTTGAACGACAACTTGCCAAAACAAGGCGAAACGACAACATGCCACTTTGCGGATAGAAAAGAAGCCGGTTTCCTTCCAGGGGCCGATAAGATATGGTTGTCCTTTCGCAAGCTGGCATAGAAGCCCCGCCCTCCCCCCCGTCCACGGACCCTTTCCCTGTCAAATGCAATGACAATGTGGGAGGTACCTGTCAAACATGCATATCCTTGCCAGGTGCCATGGCAACGCACCTTGTTGGTGCGATAGGCAGGGAATAAGAATTGCAATGACCCTTGTAAACCATCCAACTGGTGGTTCGCTTTAAGGGAATCCCTGGGTTCATTCCCACATTCTCTACTTGACCAGCAACGTAGGAGGCCATCCGTGACTCGCCTCCACTTCATGAGTCGCCTCTTCCTCTGGAGGCGCCTGACAAGAGGCGGGGCGGACCCTCTTTCTGGGAAGAAGGGGGGCGCTTTGGTTTTTTTTTGTCGGGGGACCCCCCCCAAATGGTGGAGTTCCTGTGGTCTTCCTTTAAAACCATCCAAAACAGGGGCACCCTGACTTGTCCTTTGACTCAAACCAAGTTGGTCCTGGCACTCCTTTTGTTGCCCGAGGCTTATCGATTTTTGTTGGCCATTCAAAGGTGTCCTTGCAGTGTGGGGTACCATATTGTTCCTCCACCACGGGCGATTTTGATAACTAGATGTTCAAAGGGGTTTTCTGGTGGCTGACATCTGCACATCTAGTCTACACCTTCACCCGAGGCCTGTGAAACCGCCAAACAGCCAACACAATGACCAAGAAGCTTGTCCCAAAGCTTTCAGTGGAGCTTGAAGAATTCAAAGCGGCCGTGGAGAAAAGTGGACACTCTACTCGATTTTAAAGGGCAATCCCTCCAAAAACAGGGGAACAGGGCAGTACTGGAGGTCTCGGGAAATGTTCTCCTCGACAAGCGGTGTGCCAAAGGCAGGAGAGTCCAACCTCAAAAGGACGTCTGGATTTTCTTGCGCTTTGATACAGTCGCACTCAGGCAGGGGTCGAGCTTCCCTTGGATTTTATCGGTACAACGACCCAACAAGAGCTTTTCAAAAATACCAAACAACTGATCAAAATCTAACATAAACACCCACGCGCGCCTGCGGAGGTGGCGGAGGTAGGGCTTGCTGACCCATCTTAGCGCGCGAGGCAGTGACGGGATGAACCGGAATGAATCATGTTAACTTCGGCCTCATCCGGAGCATCCCAATCCGAGAATTAAGAAAAGGAATCCTGCCAGTCAGTGCAAGCTATACCCGTGCCAGTACAAGCAAGACATTAATAGCGATGTGAGGATCAGTAGTCGCCTCGGTATTCCTTTGCGCTTTGCGCACTTGCTGGCCTCAACATCTGCACACATCATTCTCATGTTTCAAGCTGCACAGCGCAATGTGACAACTATTCCTCCATTGCCTGCTACAGTCTTCCCCAGAAACTAGTGCATGGTTTTCCCCTCCAATTTGCTCATGCATGTTCATTGAGCAGATGCTTCGCTATTCCCTGCTCCCTGAAAGTCAGTCAGTTCCGGACTGGCATGAGAAGCAAGCCGAGATGCCGCAGAAGCTCTGAACTTCGGTCACTGCTCGCTCACTCTCGCTGACTGAAGACTGAGGTGCTCCCACTTCCTGCCCTTGGGTGACTCAAAAAGAGTATCATGATAAGCGGAAAAAACAAATGGTCAGGGACACAACACTAGGTTGCCTTTCTTCCTTTAAGCTGCCTTGCCAGGGGGTGTGTCGCTCAAAAAAACCCTCTGCTCTCTCATGCGCGAGTTCACTTGCCTTTTACAATGCCAACTCTCAGACTGCTTGGACCCCTTAGCTCAAACAACTTGACGAATCGTCCTCCATTCGCTTGCGTTGCCCGCTCAAAAACGCAACAACATACCCACTGGCAGCTCCTCCAACCTGGCAAGCTGCGAGCCAGGGTTGGTTGCCCGCTTCAAGTTGAGATTCTGCCATGTGCCACACTGCCTGCAAAGCTCTATCCGCGTTTCTTTGTCTTCTTCCCGGAGCCTCCTTGCGGTTGGTATTTGAAGGAACACCCAACGGAGACCAACCATTACATAGAAAATGATTCTGTTCAAGGTTCACATTGCTGCCGAGCTCAGCAAAAACAGCCAGCCACCTCAGAATCATCTCATCGTAAAGGATCGCCTCTCATGGATGCAAAAGTTCAAGAACCCACTCACTTCTCCCCAATAAGATTCAGATTCCTCCTGGTGTCCTCTAAAAATGCCTCTAAAACTGCGACAGACCCATTTTCTTGCTCTCTTACCTTCAAGAGTCCCCCCCCCATTTCTCAAGTTACTCACCGGATCGGATCTCCGAAGTCTCTCAGGCCGCCACCTGCGGATGCCCTCAGTCAACCGGTCCGACGGGGCCCGTCGTGGATCCATGGCCATGGATCCCCGAAACGTGGGGCGTTCCTCTTGTCGACTTTTTGCGGAGTCGGTAATTACCCCTTTTGGGTTGGTTTAGAAGGGAAAAACCAAAAGGACCACCGATGCCATTTTGGGGGCCCGCCCCCCCCCAACAAAAAAACCCATATGGCCGATTGGGTCATGGTTCCCTTGCACCGACGGCATCATGCTGGTCATGGTTCCCTTAATGGTTCTGTAGGACTAGCAGGTGGATCACCATCACGTTTTCTCCCCAACAGGAATCTGTCTTTTCACCATGGCACATGTGTTTTTTTTCGGGGTAGCCGAGCTCTGCAAGTCTATGGACTTGAGCTGAACACCCTATGTTGCCCATCCAGTCACCGGCAAAGGAAACCTTTGCCAAAGAAAGCAGAAAACTCCGCCCATTTCAAGCAACACGCCGTTGCAACATGTTGTTTTCAAGGCTTATAAGTTATAAGTCAAAAATGGCTGATGCTCAGGCTCCGGCCCATAGATGGCTGCTGCATGCCCATGTCCATCTGCATGCCCATGCCCATGCCCATGCCCATGCCTTGCATAGGCACGCCCTGGCCCATGGGCATGCCCATTTGCATGCCCATTTGCGGGGCCATCTGCTGCTGCTGCTGCATCGGCTGCTGCCCGTTCACCATCGCCAAACTCGGCAGGGCAGGGATTGCAATACATTTGGAAAGCCCGGCGAAGCAAACTGACCAATCAACAGAAGCTGCAAAATTCGACTTCCTTCGGGGAGGAGGCCTCAGCAAGAATTGGACTTCCTTCGGGGAGGAGGCCTTTGAACGCATGCGGAAAGGACTCAAACCCTGGGTTGAGCACGGCGCTATCTGGGAAACATCCTGCACGCCATCTGCGATGTTGTTGGCCCCTTCTACGCCCAAATCTTGCTGTGCTCGGAATGCACACCTTGGTGTTGCTGAGGGCTAATGTCGCAGCACCCTTGAGGGTGTACCCCCAGTGTACCCCAATTGTATGGGGAGCCCAATTTATGCCCGCTTACATTGACCATATGCAAATTGCTGCAAACAATATCCCTGGCATACTACATATTAGATGGGTTATGCAGTCTGCAAACAGGGTACACCCTCAGGGTATGTGACAGTCGTGCCGCAACAGGATCCCTCGAAACATACATTTCGTCGCAGTTTTGAACGCACCACCAGCCGATTCAGAGAGTCCCACTCCTTGTCTCACTTCCCGCGCTTGGATGGACAAAACCAGGTTCGAATTTCTGGCTTGTCACACTAAGCGGTCTCAACACAAGGGCTAAGTGCAACTCAGGAAGTCTTGGGTGGCGTTGGAAGGGGACTCTTTGATTTTTCAGTCTTAGCAGTTAAGTGGTTGGAAAGTCCAACCACTAAGCCACAAGAAGATCAAAAATGGCTCAAACAAGTTTCCCAAGGACAGCCATGAATCAGTTGGCATTTGGGCGATTCGTCCTCTAAGTCAGCCATTGGGGTCCTTCCCAATCGGCTTGTGCATCTCTCTAGGCCCGCGGCTCCGTGGCCTGAGGCTTCCCATCTCTCATGAAGACCTGGCGACCAAAAATCCGCTGGGAGCGGTGCTCAAAGGACCGCCCCCGGTTTTTTTTGCGGAGCTTGGCGATGAGCTGAGGAAACCGCGGCGCTTGGAGGTGGAGGAGTTTTCCATTTAGCTTCCCAGCGAACATGGCAGTGCACAAAGCCCTGTAGAAAGACTACTTTCCTCTTGGAAAGGGCCTTGCACTTCCATGTTAGTGGGAGGGTAGTCATGGGTAGTCTAAGAAGGACGCTGTGCCAAAAAGGGGAAGGATCTGCAAAGATGTTCGGCAAGGTTCTGGAAGCAAAAAGGAGGCCGTGTAGCGAGTTCACGGTTCTCCAACTGGAGCAAAGGGTGGGTTCCACCGCCGGTCCGACAGAAAGCCTTGGACGAACAAGCCGACATGGGTCGAAGGTGCACTGGCACAATGTTGACCCCATTGAATCAACCCCAGGTTATCACTACGGGGGTGTTCCCCTCCAACAGTGAGGATTCCCCACTTTTCACCCAGGGACAACTCCCTATGAATAAACAGGGGTTGATTCATATGGGGTCAACATTACTCAACCACCAGAGAAAAAGGCTTCATGAATATTACTTAAGCACACATCCAATCTCGGGCCCCACCAGAAAGGATTTCCCTTAGATTTCCCTCTCGCCGTTTCTTTCACTTCGTCCTTGGGCTCCCAAGTCCCCGAGTCCCCGAGCCCCGAAGGAGACGTTGTCGCCCTCACGGAAGGAGCCCAGATGCCGCTGGTGCAGGAAGACGTCCTGAACCGAATGTGAAACTCAGCGGGGAGAAAACAGGAGTCCAATCCTTATAATCCTTATAGTAAACAATGGTAACTTCCACTCCAACTCTTCATTTTGCCGGATCTTATAGTAAACAATGCTGGTTTCCACTCCAGCTTTTCATGTTGCTGGATGTGTCTCCTATCTCAAAAATGGGCTGCACCCCTCCTTTGGCTCACGAACAAACCCAAAAGGTCCCTCACTCGCTCGCGCGCGGAACCCATCCGCGCATGGACCGGCGCCGAGGTGTTTGCGAGGCTCGAGGCTTTTTTTGAGAAAGCCCAGGCAACATGTGGCTCGCTTCAGTTGACTGCCCGAAAAAAAAAAAAAGGAAAACAAGCAAGAAAGTTGTTTTGCCCCCTACACTGTGAGGCCTTTCTTTTAAAAGCAAGCCCGTGAACCCGAGTGAGTTGTTCAAGGTCTCCCGGAACAGCTTGAAAATGGACCAAATCCCCCATAATTAACCCAGAGGTTGAGTGGCTTTCCCTGCAACACAGGGAAAGTTAGGTTCTTGCAGGTGGCTTTGAAGGGTCCCACCCGCTTGCCCAAACAAAAGGGGTACCCTCCCTCCAACTAACATGGCAACTGACAGGGGCTCCCTGAAAAAGGAAATTAATCTTCCAGGTACCTCCCCACAGGTGCCATGCTAGTTGGAGGAAGGGTTTATTGGACCGAACCTTCAGGGAGCTAAACCCGTTCGTTGCCCAGTCCTTCTCGGGGTACATCTTCCGAAGCTCCGGGCACCTCGCAGCTCAACAAGTGCCGAGTTGGGTATGGGTCAAAATTAAACGACCAGGGGACCTCAGGATTTGGTGGTTGTTTCAATTTACCAGGGTTCCATGTTGGGTACCTTTTTTGACCCACACCCAATTGGGTCCATCCCTTTGTTGGGGGCACTGTATTTCTTTTTTGGTGGCTTTGAAACAAGGAAGACAACCATTTAAGGGATGTCCCCCTAAAACAAACACACCCATTTATGTTTCGAAGGCAAACTTTGGAGTCTTAAAGAAGTGGTTGCTTCCTCCGGAAACTGGCATAGAATGCGCTCCCTGCGACTTTGTTGCAAGGGTAGAAATTCACTCGAAAAAGAACTACAAAGGACCCGTGGCAAAACAGCAGCGAGTTTTAGGACTCCGTCAACTCCGAAAGGGGGGCAAACTCCGCAGGTCACAATATCAAGCATCTACCCTCCGCTTCTCATTTCTGGAAGTCCATGAAAGATTCAGGCCGCTTTCTTTATCTCTCCCATGTCCGGGAGTTCCGGAAAAACAAAAAGTGATGTTCAAGTGAAAAGGGGGCCTTTCTGTAACATGTTCAACCGAGGTCGGAAGGACAGTCAAAGTCCCACTGCAGTGAAAGAGTTGCAGGTCTCCAAAACTGCTACTTCTCAATCAATCCCACAGGATTCACATGGGTGATATTTAACCACATTGGGTTGTGGTTGTAAGTATGACCAACATGCAGCCTTTGGCCACCGTTCAGCGTGTTCCCTTTCCTCCATGGTTGTGGAAAATCACCCTTTCTCTGCTGTCGATGTGGGTCATCCTCATGACTTGATCATTTGGGGGCCCCCGCACACAAACAAAAGCACATTTTTTGACAACGGACCCGCTTTTGGTTGGGGCTTACATGAAAACCAACAAAGGAAAACAAAAACATGTCCCCACCCTGGCGCATGGGCGCTATGGAGACCTGACCAACGTGCGGTCTGCAAAGAAATCAACTCGGACCCCCAAGTGGCATCAACGAAATGGTGGTTAGGACTTGGATTTGAGCCCCTGGTCTTTTACTTCCATTTGGTTAAGACCCCTGGAAAAAATATTTCCCCAGCAGTGATAGATTTCAAAACCAACAGGGGAAAAAAACCAACTTAAGCAAATGGAAGTTTAGCGCAAATGGGAAACCACATGAAACCTCCACGAAGCCAAACCACCAACCAAGCTGACCTTAGGCTTCCCCATCCCACCCCACCCCACCCCACCCCACCCCACCCCCCCCCCGCACCCCACCCCACCCCCCCCCGCCCCCCGGGCGAAAAACTCCCTCGAGCGCCTGATGAAGCCGAAGCCTTTGTCCTGGCGTACTGTGGCGATGACGCCCTCCCACCGCCGGTCCTTCCGATCCAAGCCGGCGCCAGGAACGGGTCCGAAGGTCCGAAGGTCCGAAGGTCCAAAGGTCCGAAGGTCCGAAGCGAGGCGCGGTTTTTGGGAAGCTTTGGTTGCTGTTAACCCCCCTGCAAAAAGCTTAACTTTTGGGGAGTTTAGTGGAATTTCCAACTTGATTGCCCCAAAAGGTAAAGTCTAGAGATCCAACCCAATAGCAGTCAAGGAAGGTTTGGTTCCCTTCCATCCCCTTAAGTCCCCTGGGCAAAACAATTTGCATCTTTAGAACCAGGGGGAAACAAGAAATGTTCAGCACGCGGAAGTTCAACTTGGCGAGGTCCGGGACAGGTAACGGCACCATAGTTGAGGGATGAAACGGGGTACCTTAGGTACTTGGCCAACCACTGCTGGTTTGAAGTTCGAACCCCAAATGGTTCACCATCCAAGCAGCTGCCTATCCCAGATTTCTCAAACGAAATCGATTCCCAGAATCAGCACACCGCAAATGCCGGGGCCCAAAACTCAATGTGGAGGCGTTTCGCCCTCGGTCCCCAGGTGGGTGGGTAGGACATGTACCAGCATAGTTGTGGTGGGAAAATGACGAGCCTGAAAACTGCGCAACCGGATTTTCGATCCTCCCCTTTTCCGGATTAAAGCTTCAAACAAAACATGCGGCACTTTATTTTCCTCTCTGGCACCCCGGAGTCACTTGAGGCCTTCAGTGCCATGGAAGCCAGGCGAAGTTGTGGACTCGAAAAGAGAAATGAGTGTCTCTCTAAATGGTTGACTCATATTGATGTTTTGGGAAACAACCGGAAACAACCGGTAACAACTTAACCGGAGGTTAAGTTCTAAAAGGAAACTAATTGAGGTTCTAACAGGAAACCAACCGGAGGCTCCTGAAAGAGAGAAGCCACATAACGCAAGCAACACGGAGTCCGCAACTCACTCCCCGCCATCGGGCGAACTCCGAGGTGGCAAGATACTAAAGCCAAAGGACGTGAGTCTCAATGCGACAAGCACCCGAAGGACCAATCCAGCAATATGATTCATGGCTAACCTGCCGCATCCATCCTTTTGCAAATGACCTGGAAATCAAGATCACCCTCGAAAGCTAACGACTTAACGTGGCCTAAGAGAAGCCCGACAGGTACGTCAATTCACTTTGAGCCCGTTCCAACCATCCAAGTCACGCCAAGTCCCGCCCCCCAATTCGGCAAAATCCCAAAGTCGCTCCGTCACGCCGGGCACTTGCCTGGGCCGCCGGTTTTTTTTCTGGGTGTTCTGTAGACCCAATTAATACAAGGGGGGGGGTTCTTACAAAAATACTGGCCCCCCAAAATGGTTGTTTCTTTCTTAGTTTCCCTTTAAACCCCGACCGCCAGAGGGGATCCTCATCTTGAGAAACGCTCACAGATTGGCCCTTTATGGGGTTGTGTTTTCCGAGGGTGCAATGCAGCAGGGACGTCGGGAAGAAAACCACCATTCTGGGGTCCTACAGCACATACCCAAACAAAATATACACTATTGATATATGCGCATTCTTATATATGCGTATTAATGATCATGTAGAAGGGCGTCCAAGAAAAATACAAAGACTACACTCTGGATTGCCTTATGGTCAAGACATGACACAATTGGTTTGATAGTACCTGTAATAGTCTCGGATCGTGCCATGTCGAACAAACATGCATCAATCACTCAGGCTCCAAAATTGAGGGCCAGGATTTCGGAGATCTGCTCGACCCTTGGTATACCAAGCAATGCTTCTTTGCAGCCTCTCAATTATAATGAACAACCATCAACAAAAGAGCAAAGCTCGAAGAACAAAACACATTGCAGACGAGCAGTGACGACATGGTCAGACAGTCATATTGGTCCAAATGCCAGGACTAGCTGAGTGTTGTGCTGTTGGACTACGGCAAACTTTTCAAACATCATGTGAATTTTTGATCCCGGTGCATGGGTCGCGTCGCAATTTAAGCCGCGCTTGCCAGTGACCACACATCACTGGTTTTCGGGCTTTGGCAATGTTCTTCAGCCGATTGGTGGTTTGGAGCCCGGTGGTTTGGTTAGGGAGTGGCGCCCCCCATCTACCCCTACAAGTTTCAGAGGTTCACATCCCCAAACCACACCACCAAATAAGGGTGACCTGAGTGCTAACAGCCAGGAAAACAAACACACAAAGCATCCCAAGCTTCTGTTGTGAACAGTTGACTGCCCCTGGCTGGGCTGCCCCTCACGAGGAATCTTGCTCCAAGTTCAGGGATAGAAGGAAAACGCCCTCTGGGTGGTCGTCTCCATCCATGCTCGGCATTGATATGCTTTTTGAGGGAAGCTCAAAAAGTGGGAACCGGGTGGTTTCCCTTTGGTCTCCCCAAACCGGGGACGCTCCAAAACAATGGCCAATCCACCATTTGGTTACTCGAGCTCTTGGTTCGGTTCCTGAAACTAATCTTCACCCTGAGGGCCTGAAACGGCGGATCCTGTGTAACTTTCCCACATTGGACACGTAAAACGTCAGGCAATGGTCACACCTCAAACATGAAGGAAATGGCCAGGCAATGGCCACAAACCCAAGGATTGAAGTAGGGGTTGCGCTATGAGAGTGACTGGGTGACCCGGGAGTGCGTATCAACATTCCTAATGTTAACCCCGGATTAATAAACCCCAGGTTGATTAATAGGGGGGTGTCCCCTTTTAGTGGGGATTCATCACTTTTGGAGGGAATACCCCCCTAAAAATGGGAGGGGTTTATTAATCCAGGGTCAACATTACCTGCCCCTCCCGCGAACCACCCTAAGCCCAGGGTTGCTGACCCCATATCCAAAAAAAACATGAACTGGCTGTGTACATTCCCGAGACTTCCAAAGGACATTAAATAAATCTGAGGTGGTAAGTACATTTTCTGGGAACAGGCAATTATTGGCTTAAATTAGGTCGGGGAAGTTCTGGGCATTTGCAATTCGTCTGAAATGGACCACCCGTTTACCGCGGGATTCCGACCACCCAGACGGACCGTCTGAGGCTGCAGCGCGGCGCTCATTTTGTCCAGGAGGGAGCGTGCGGCAAAAAAGCGTCCGTCAAAACGGGGGGGCGGAATGCGTTTGCTCGGCTGATCAGTGCTCAGCTTGGTATCCCTTGGTCTGGCTGTCTGGTGGATTTTGCGAACTCGGACTCATGCTCGACTCTGATTCTGCTTGGCAACCCCAATGCAGCTGCGGGAGGCAAGCTCAAATGAGTTGATCATCCCAAAGGGATGCCGCGGCTTCAGACAGACAGGAACCGCCGCGACGAACCGAGACCCGCCGCAACTGCTCCACTTGTCAAAAGGGTAACTCAGAACGGTTTGCAGTACCAACAAGCAGAAGGCTGGGCAAATGAACATACTCGGCAATTGTCACTGGTTGAATTCGCTTGTGAAGGATCTAATGTGTTATGCTCTCCTTACCCCCGATCGCTAGTTGCCCCGGAAGATCCAGCTCTGGCCATGCCACGTCCCACGCCGCACGCGTCGCATTTTGACCGGCTGACCTTCGGCGACGCCTCGGGCCAAGCTGCGACGTCTGCGGTGCTTCGGATCCAAACCCTGGATCCCCAAAGCCCGTCCTCTTCCAATTCCCTATGAATAAGTTGCGCGTCGGGCTTAGAGTAAGGCCCATGCAGCGAAAACCAGTGGGGGTGGATCTGGTGTGGCCTGATGGTCTCAGTGTAGCGCCAGACCAAGTCCAGCTGTCCGTTGCAACTGCCGAGAAATGACCTGCCGCCTGTCCGGGGTTCGAAATTGGACCCTTGATGGTTGGTTGCAGCAGAACCTCCTTGACCTCCAGCCCAGGCCCTTTGTTTTGACATCTGATTTTCCCTGGCCCACTCCAAACCTCGGATTCATCCAATTTGCGCCTCGCGCTAGGCGGTTTAGAGGTTGCTGAGCATCTCCATTGCCTCCTTCAGGTCCTTCATCTCCTGTCACATTTCCATCTAGGCGAGATGCAGGGACCAGCTTGGCACCGATCTGACAGGATAACCTTCACCACAAGTTGCTCCAAGAGGCCAACCGGATTTTTCGAAACCAAGGGGTCGACCCTCCCCCCCCAGCACAAAAACATGAGGTAGGCATTTCTTTTGGCGGCCTTTTTGGTCGCTCAACCCATCATATTTTTCCACCAGGCAATGAAAATACATGATCATGATGATGATTTAACCAACCTTGGGCACAAACCGAACTCCTAGAATCGCAATTCCACCCCTGGCCTGTGATCCTGGCCGAAAAAGAATGGGAGCCTTCTTGGGGTGATTCCATTTGTGGACGGGCTTTGACACGCAGCAGCTTGAACGGCAGCAACTTCCTGACTCCTTGCGCCATGCCCTCTTTGACTTATGCAGTACTCCTCAGTGCCTCTCATTATATTATTGCTTGGGCCACTTGCAGTACAATCAGATTCCGCAGGCGCAGGAGATTGAAGACTTTAATAGATGAGTGGATCTGGATTCGAACTCGATGTATTCCCGCCGATCTCCTGCTCCCTCTGTGCCTTGCGCTCTGCGTACGCCACCCCAGTGTCCACGCAGTCCGGCCTGGAAAGCGTTTCTCGCATGGGGTGAACTGCTGTGTTGTCTTTCGAGCCGTACTCCCTTTTTGGGATTGCTTTAAAGGGAAACCAGAGGGGAACCATGGGTTCGAGAGGTCCCCTCATGAGAAAAACCAGAACGAGCTCCGAAAAACGATGTAGCCGGGTGCCAAACCATCAAACTTGGACACCCAAACCGAGCTCTTTTTTTTGCAGCTGGTTGAAACTGAAAACGGGGGGAAACAAAAACAAAAAAAGCACCATCCCTAACAGCCTAAGACCCCAAATATGAGGGCCTTGACCCCCAAAAGCCTCAACTAATGAGGTCTTGGGATCATAGGGCATGGTAAAACAAACAACCCAGGGCTGGCAAGCAAATGGGGGCCCAATCTTGGGAAGATCCTTGAAGCATGGGACGTCCGCGGTCACAATCTTTCGCCGCAATGGCTTGACAAAACGTTTGCTCGTGCACACACACACACACACACACATGGGCAATCCAGGTTGGACAGCACGCTAGCTTCCGCTTGCTTCAAGTGCCATCATATGTGCCAGTGATAATATTCCTTGAATGCCAGAAGGGAAAGCAGCAACTATTCATCGCCTCGATCAGCCCCATCAAAGGTTGCCAGCTGATCAAAGCGAACTCCTGATTTCAACTGAGTGGATTGGTCGCCAATTTCCAACATCATGTTTTCCCCATACCACTTCCATGGTCTTGAGCAATATGGGTGTGTCCGGGACCTACACAAGGGCATGGTTTCCCTCCGGCTTCTCTTTAAACCGACCACCCAAACTCTAGAAACCGGTTCGGATGTGGCTTTAAACCCATACCCTGCAGGATATGTTAAAGGAGTACCAACCCACCATGCTACAAAAAGACCCACAGGGGGAAGGAAGAACCTGTGAACTCCACATGTAACCAAAGCGCCTCCGAATCGTTTTCCCGAGCAAAACGGGTTCTCGGTTGCTTTCTGCTCCCCCGCTAAAAGCTTAACTTTTAGTGGTTTAATGGCAAACCCATTAATTGGCAAAAACTTAAAGTCCAAACACCCCTTGGCAAACTGCACCAAACAGTTGTCCATGGCCTCGCCCTCCCTCTCCGCCCTCAGGCGCCCGCAGGCGCCCTCTCCGGCCTGAGCTTCTCGTAGTAGGCCTCCGCCGCGGCGAGCTCCTTCTGGGTGCCTTCCAGGTCTCCGCTCGCAGCCGTCAGCTCCTGGCTGAGTCACTTGCTCAAAACCTTGTACTAAAATGATCGACCCAGAACCCAAAATCCAGACACCCTGATTGCTTCAAATCCCAGAACCATGCTTCAAGAATTAAGAAGGCGGATATCCGCAGCTATTTATGGCAAGGGGATTGTCCCTTACCAACCTTCATCTACCCGGGTTTTGATTGTGGCTGATCTGGCTGCAACGGGTCCAGATTCGAAGGGCACGGACCCAAACGACTTGATCACAATCCCTGAGGTAAACAAATGGTGGAAAAAAAAACAGAGTTTTTGCTACCCAGTTTGGAGGATGACTTCATGACAATGCCTGGGGTAAACAACGGTGGAAAAAAGGAACCCCTTTTGGTTTTGATGGTGATGACTTCATGACAATCCCTTAGGTAGACAGGTGGTGGAGAAAGAAAAAAAAGGGGAACCCCCAGAGTTTTTTCATGGTGGCAGAAAGGAACCCCCAGACCCCAATGTGATGGCCGCGCGGGGTGGAATTGTTGGTTTCGCAGCTGGAAGCGCTGAGGTTTCCCAGCGGAGCCGTATTTACCTGTAACCTCACCGAGTGGATCCATGGATCCATTTACCCAGACCATTTACCACCCCATGCTAAAACCCAAAGTTGACAATAGCGGGTAACCCCACTACATGGGTTTGCCTGGGATCACTGGGTTGTTTGGGAGTGGTTCCGGAGGGTGGTTTGGGTGTGGTTCAAATAAGCTTGGCGGTGGGAGCAGCGTTCAGGGCGGATACCTGGGCGTACTTTCTTGTTTCTGCGCGAGGGTTGTGCAAAACAAAGAAGGCTGGGGTGCCGTTCTCCCCTTGTCCATTTCTAGGTTGGTCAAAATGAAAGGGTCCCATGGGTCCTGTGCAAATTGTCTTCGCCGACCTTCGCCTTTCCAAAGAGGTCACACAACAGTCCAAAAGGCATCTTTGAACAACCTGCACCCCGCCTCATTGAGCCACATATATTATATTCTATGTGTCGCGAACTATGGGACTTTGATGAATGGACCGAATACAGCCTTCATCGTGTTGAAAGAGCCCATACAAAGCACGTGCGGGACGGACAAACCATGTTGTTGGGCCTTTTGAATGAAACTCAGATGCCCAGTGGCCATGAGCAAAAAGGACATCCATTCTGTGGTTGGTTGACTTTCAAGTGGAACCCTCCCCCCTGCAAAAAAAAGAAGAAGGCGGAATCAACTTGGGCAACTGTGGATACCGAGGATGCGATTTGTTGGTGAGCACTGGGCTGGGCGGACTCCCGCTCTGTCCCGCCTGCTTTTGGGAGGAGGTCTTGCTGGTCTTCTGCTCTACGGCAGCCTCCTTGCTCGCCTCAGCACTTGGGTGACAAGCAACTGCCTGCCCTGGTCGGGTGTGTCATTTAGCGGGGCCCCCCAAGCTGGCGCAACGGTGGTTGGTTTCCCTTCAAAACCACCAAACAAGGCAAACCCTCACCAAAGAGACCCATTGCACCTACTTATCATTGGCATGGAGTATCAATGAGGATCAAAGCGGCTCTTTAGATGTCCCACCTATAAATATATTATCTTCTTCCACGCACGGCGCATGCAAAACCACGGAGTCGATGTACCGCTGCTGCCTCAAGGTTTGGGCTCCGTGTTCGATAGAAACCCAAAACAAGCCAAGCGAAGCTGACGTGTTTGCAGGGTTCTTTTTGAATACAACCCCCCGGCCGTGTGAAGGGATCCTCTAGCAATGTGCTTGTGTTACGAGGCACCCAAGCTATGGCGTTTGAAGTCAAAGTCAAGAGTGATCCACCGGCATTCTGAAGCACTGCTACCTTCTGAATGCATCCCCAGTTGCCTGCAGGCTTTCAAAGCAAAATGAACACTGGTCAGATTCAGGGGCAGCCCCCCGCTTTTTTGGACACTTCCAAACTTAAGTATTCAGTAGTTAAGAAGTTATTGGTTACACTGCCTCCCGCTCAGATAGCACTATAAGATCAAGCTCCTCTTGAAGCTGTCCTGTTGGTTTGTCCCTATATATGAGAAACCCCCTAAGCATGTGAAGCCCTCTCTCTTGAGCTTCTCGGGGTTCGAGATTTACGGGTGGGCACCAGGCCCAAGGTAGACTTAGTCTCGGGTAGGTCAGTTGCGTAGGGTGGTCCAGGTCATGTACCTGAAGTGTCCTTGTGTGGGCCAATGTTGGTTCCCCATTGACAGGCTTTGGAAGGCCCCCGCTGGAAACCATCACCTCTAACGGACAACCGAATCCCCGCGCCTTGTCCATCTTGGAGTCCTCCATGAACTCCTGGCGTACAAACTGATTTCAGAGACCGCTTCAATGTTGGGTCCGGAAATCCAAAGGGGTCCCTGACACAAAGTCAGATCCAAATTTGGACTCTAGCAATTGAAGTGTCCCCTTAGTGTACTTCATTTGGCCCCTTTCCGAAAGGGCCCAAAAACTGTGCCCATGGGAAACCACTCGCCCCTATGATCCCTATTTCAGGTGGTCTCCAACCAAAACCACCCATCCACCCCCCCATCCCCCCATTGCCCCATCTCCCATGCCCCCCAGCCCCTCACATGCCGCGGACTCAGCCGCCGGACTCAGGCGGCATCGGCCTCGTACTCCTTCTTGGCGGCCGCCTCTGCAGCCACGGTCTCGGCCTCCAATCGCGCGAAGTCGCTCTCGATGACCTGCGAATGGAATCGATCGGTGGATGCGGACGGCCGTCTCGATTGCTCAAAACCTGCGCTGCCAAAAAATGGAGTCGGATGGGGATTTATCCTTTCTCGGCTTTCCCCTTTTAAGCCCAAGAATTTGCCGCAACACGGAAACTGAGTGGGTTTCCCACAGGCGTTTCCTTCGGCTGGTTCTTTTGCAAACAACCCCGTGTATCTGAATTGCAATCATGCGACATGAAGTCGACCCTCAAAGAAAGGCGCCAGAACTTGGACCAGTCGTCAGAACTTCATTTGGAACCAGCAAAACCGGGTCAAGTCGTCCCAGCAAGTCCCCAAACGACTGCTTCCTTCCTTCCCCAAACGTCTTGCTCTTATGAACGCTTATGAGTTTGGGCACTTGCGCACCACCTTGCGCTGCTTTGCCTTGCGGTTGCTGTGATGTCTGCTGCATCGGCTGTGGAAGATGTCTCCCTTGCCGCCCTGAATAATATGGCAACTCACTCCCGGTGGCCAGGCAAGAAATGGACACTTGTTTCTTGGTAGTTGTGTACGCTCGAAACCAAAAGTCACGAGCTAAAGGGCACCATCTGGGACACAACTCGAAGTAACGAGCAGCCCGCCACAGTCTCGCCTTCCCCACAACTGTCCACGCGTTCTAATCCGTGCGTGTGTGTACCCGTATAGTGTACATTGCAGCTACGAAGCCTTAAAACAAGCCGCATAACAGTATGTAGCATCTGAATGAAATAGGTATAAAACATATATATATATATATATGTGGCTGTACAAACCTATACCTTCCTAAACACTTGGATTACTAAGGCCATACCACTTGATAGGGCCATATTCGGGCTTGCCCTCTCATCCCGGGATAGCCCCCCCCACCCTGCCTCGATCATGCCCAGCACACCGCCACTCTCGCCACCCATGCCGGTGTAGGCCTCATCTCCGAAGACCTCCGGGGCGCCCGCGTGCACCTGAAGGATGTGGAGCTCGGAGAGCCGGCCGGCACGGTGCCAATGGGGGGGTTTGGTGGATGGCTTCCACCCAGTCTTAAAACAATAGGGTGCCCCCCTTTTAGTGGGAATCTGAATCACACTTGAGGGGGGACACCACCCAAGTAATAAGACGAGCATATTAATCTGAGGTCAACATTACTAGTGGTCACTGGAGGCATGAACCCCTCTCGGATTGTTTTACAGCAATGTCAGCTGAATCAGACCTCAAAAGGCAAGACCGACCGGTAAGGACTGATATCACTGATAGCAAACCCACAGGCTTGACGTAACCAAAAGACGCCCAGTTCTTAGCTGATCCAACCAATTCTTCCCAGTTCCAAGATGACGGACTCAATGCAGCCTTTGCCGATGCCCATAAGTTGCCCATAACTCTCAATGTCAATGCCCATGAATTGCCCGGAAAGGCCACCAATTCCCCATCCAAGAAGGGGGGCCTGCTAACAATTGCCCATAAATGTCAGTACTCCCCAAAGACAGCCACATTTATGGATGGGTCATTTCCCAATTTTTCCTCTATTCCTATTGTACGCCCAAAGCCGAGTGAAGCGGAAGCGTGGCGAACTCGGAGTCGCGCGCCTTAGGTGGCATTTTGGAAAAACCGATTCCCTGGATGGAATAAACCCCATCTAAACCAGTGCCATCTATTCTTAAGGACACCTTCGCGCCTTGGTCTGCACCAGCGCCGTGGCATCCGCGGCCTTGGCGTAGAAGTCCTCGGGAACGAGGCGTAGCTTGGTGCCGGGCGCCTTTCCCTGACGGGGAGCCGCATTCACCTGGTACCCTCCCACCATCTAACATGGAAGTGCACAGACCCCTGCAAGACTATTTTCCCCTTGGAAAGGGCCTTTTTGCACTTCCATGTTGGTTGGTGGGAGGGTAAAGGTAGGTCACCAGAAGAACCACCCTGTAAAATCCAAAAGAAAGGAGCATGACGAAGGGTGACCTACTATATGGGTGTCTGGGAACCTAGTACAGGTAGGTAACCAAGGGCTTGCCACCCGATATGAAAACCAAAAGCTGCAAATGGCGAAGGCTTACCTACTACACGCGTTGCCGGGGATCCACTGGGTGAGGTACTGAATGACCTCGAAATTCACCCCTTGAGTACCCTCAAGTCCACTAACATGCAACCCACCAAAGCGTACCTTGTCCTCCAGGATCTGTGGGTGAAATTCCATGTTCATGGGCCAGAAGGCACCAAATGATCTCCCCTCTCTTCTGGGAGGGGAGCCAAAACTTGTGGCCCGATCCGGAATCTTGGGCAATGGCTCCCCTGTAGCTCTGGAAAAAAAGTCTATGACCAAACACCGCAGTGGCACTTCCATTTCAGCGGGGAATTCCGTCAGCTTGATTCTTTCGGGTCATCGGCAAACCCAACGGCAGCCAATTGCGGATGGCAACCATGAGTCAGACATTTTCGTCATGGCTGCGCTCGTCTTACCCTAGGCTAGCTGGTTGTGATGTTCCTGTTGGCTTCGCTTTCAACCAACCTTAGAAAAGGTACCCCCTCGACATGGCACACCCCATATGCGCCATGGCCGACAGACTCCCTTACTTGGGGTGGGAAGGGGTGGTGATGGACCCTTTCCTGGGGTTTTCTATGCAAACACAAGGACTGTCTATCAAAAGAGCCATGACCACAACTGGCACCCCAACCCCCTAAGGGGAACCAGGTTGGTGGTCAAAGCGAACCCAAAGGAAACCACACCTTTCTAGGGACCCTTTTTACCACAACCTGCTTTTCCCAGACCCCCAGCAAAAAAAAATCCGCGGGCACACATGCAATCTGTCTGCAGGAGTTGAGTTTAAACGGCTTCACCCCCTCAAAACAAAAACAAAGGGAAACTGGATTGGACCCCGCTGGAGTTCTGGGATTTTTTTTGCTTGCCACAGTCCGTTTGTTCAAGGGACCCATTTGCCTTGACTGTTCATGGTCAAAGGGGCGCCTTTTTTGTGGTACCCTCAAAAACAGGGGTTGGTAGTTTCAGTTGAGCAAAGATTGCCCATCGCAGGCTGTCAAAGGAACGGCTGAGGGATCAAACAAAGATGAGCCAGGATACAACAGCTTTGGCTCAGTAGTTGCAGTAGTTGCCGTAGTAGTAGTGGTGGTGGTGGTGGTGGTGGTGGTGGTGGTGGTGGTGGTGGTGGTGGTGGTGGTGGTGGTGGTGGTGGTGGTGGTGGTGGTAGTAGTAGTAGTAGTAGTAGTAGTAGTAGTAGTAGTAGTAGTAGTAGTAGTAGTAACTAAGTAGCAGTAGTAAAACAAAAAAATCGTTGTGGTAGTAGTAGTAGCCATAGGTAGTGGGTAGTAGTGATGGTGGTAGTAGTAGCAGCAGTAGCAGAAGTCATTTTAGTGCTAGCACTAGTACTAGTTCTAGGGCTAGTAAGGGCAAAAGTAGCAACAATAACATTGGCAATAGTACTTATCTTGTGTAGTTGTAGCCATTGTAATAATAGTAGTAGCAACTTTTGGAAGAGTGGTACAAGTAGGAGAAGTAGCAGTAGCAGTGTAGAAGTAGCAGTAGCAGTAGCAGTGGCAGTAGCAGCAGCGACACTAAATTACTCACCAGCATACTAACTTACTAACTTGATATCTCACCTCAGATGCCCAGTGGCCAGGGGAAAAAAGGGTATCCTGTTTTTGGTGGGTTGACTTTCAAGTGAACCCTTCCCCGAAAAAAACGGAGAAAAAAAAATCAGGCACCACTGGGCAACTGGGTTAACTGTCCCTTCCGCAAGCAGCTCTGCCAACTTGCTGCCCCTTTCTCCAGGTCCACGCCGGATACCAACCTAACCGCCCTTTCCTCCACGCAAACTTACTGACTGTCTGCGTCCTGTCTGGGACAAGTTGATTGATCCCGATGATTGAATTTGTTGAACTTTTGGATCCTGACGTCAGCCAAAAGGAACAACTTCTTCATGGCTGTAGGATGATGTAGGATGCCCTTCTTGTGTTGGTTGGTGTTCAAACGGAGACCAGAAAAAAACAACCCATTTTTTGCGTGCCCTCAAAAAGACCTTAATTTGAACCACCCCTCCTTTGGGTTTGAAGCGACCCCCTCAAGACACACAGACACAGCACACAAACGCACACGCACACCACTAGAGGGGCCCATTTCTTCCAAGCGGATCTCCGCGGCCGCTCTCTCGCGGCTCAGTCCTTGAGCACCGTCAAGGCCTGCGCCACCGCCGCCTGCGCCTCCTTGGCGTCCTCGCCAAATGGATAGATTCAGGGGTTGATCAAAATTCCATTTAGGGCCCCCAAATGGCTGTGGTTGTCAAAAATAGGGTAACCCCAAAATGGGGCAAGCCCTGGTAAATGGAAACATGGACTGAAACCGAAAAAGGCCCCTGCTGGTTTAATTTTGACTCATACCCAAATGACCATGGGCAACTCTTCCCATTTTAGAGGGAAGTATCATCTTATTCATCTTTGGATGGATGGATGGAGACGGATGGATAGATGCCAAAAATGGGGGGTGAACAGCCAGAAATCACGTCACGGGGTGTTTCACACCGGGAGACCGATCCGAGCACAATGGCTTGCACACCCCGAACTCCCGGAGAGGAAAACAAAAAGAGGCTTCCCGGGCTTTTTCCAGAGAAGATGGTTGACCACCCAGAAATCACGGAGAGAGAAAAAACAAAAACCACAAATCACGAGTTGTTCACATCCAGAGACCCGTCCGAGAGAAAAGAGGTGTGGTCCTTGATGGTGGCCGCGTTCTTCGCCTTCTCCTTGGTCCGCAGGTCCGTGGCCTGCGCCATGGCCGCCGCGAGCTCCGTCAGCTCCTGGCAAGCGGAGGGCCTCTTCGGCTTCGGTCGAGGTGGCATACGACGCGTCGGTTGGAATCCAACCCTTGGGGCTGTTGCGACATGGCTGTGGTTGTCAAACCAATGGTTGGGAGGTCCACCTCCCAAAATTAGAACCAACTTTAGTGGGTTGGATTAAAATGTTCACTGAAAGTTCGGGATTTTGACCCATGGCCACATGGATCTGGGAGACGTGCACATGAAACGCATAGGGTCAGCATGGATCTACCTTTGGAAGGGACTCTACTGGACTCTGTTTGAGGGTTTTCTAGCTGCGGTTGTCAGTGTGTCCAGCTTTGGAGGTTTGGGCAAGATCATAGTGCTGCGCAAGAATCGAATCAGCCTCTTGGACTGGAAATGGAAGAATCTGGTACAAGAAAATAATTGACAAGAATCCAACTATATTATATAGTTTGAAACCTGCAAAGCACTCGTGTTGCCAGAAAAAAGAAGCGCCCCGCTCCCTCTTCTCCCCACGCCCCGAGGTCTCCGACCGCCCCGTTTCGCGCCCCGAGGTCTCCCCCGCCTTGCCGAGGGTGCCGGTCTCGTCCGTCAGCTTCGCCACCGACGCCTTCAGCTGATCGATCTCCGCCTGCAGCGAGTCCGCCGCGTCCGTCTTGGCCTCGCGGGTCCTTGCAACGACGTGAGAAGACCCCGCTGGTGGGGCTGGAGGGCCTTTTGCCTCTGGGAAGGGCAGCCAAACAAATGGGGCTTCATTCCTTTTTGTGCTTTTATTTTGGGGTGGGGGGGGTTAGGGTGGTTAGTGTATTTATAAGAGAAACCAAAATACAACTGGGGGCCCATTTTGGGGACTATGTCTGGCCCTCTCACTACGACCCAGGCAGTAGAACCACTCCACAAACAACACGCAAAACATTGGCTACAAGGACACTTTCACATGCCAACCAGTGGGTTCTGTCCACTTCCATGTTGGTGACTTAGTGGAGGAACAAAACCCATTAAGCATGGGGATCCGTTGCGCAGGCAAAGTACGCTAAATTATTGGGTCTGCCCACTGATTTGCGTTGAGAAATCTCTAGTATATCATTCCTTGGAAAACCCTGGACAGTATCTCCCTTTCACCCGACGGCAAAACATGTCGAATAGGGATAGAAGATCCCACACCTTCTGTTTCAATTATGTTGTCAACCTGCTTGATCTGAAGATACAGCTTCTCGCTTCTTTCTGTTTTCATTTGGACACAAAGGGTTCAACTGCCACAATTGGATCCACGTCCAAGAACTGCGACATGGAACAAACAAACTTGAGCCGACAGGATGCCATGGCTCCGAAGTCAAGTCGCCGTTCCGACATTCCGAAGACTTCTGCATGCGTAACTGGCTTTCTTCAACGGTCGTCTTTCCCGAGGGGAAACTCATTGGTAGGGCGGCATTCTCTGTCAAAGCCCCAAAGGACTCACTCAAGTTTCAGGGACAGATTGCCATGTCGATTGATAATTATTCTGATTCAGACATTTCGTTTACCCCCCCCAAAAAAAGAGGGGGGGGGTTCTGAAAATAGGAGATCCTTTTTTGAATGGTTTCAGGGGAAACGAAAAGGACACCACCCACTTGGAGGGTCCCGAATCACCCAAATCGTGTCGGGATCGTGGGAACAGGGGGCACCCCATTCGTCCACGAAATGTCTCATGGCAGGGTGCTGCTTGTTGCTGGACAGCTCCGTCTCGCACCAGGCGTTCTTCGTAGCCTCTGACTTGGCCTGCTCGTTGAGCTTCACGATCAGTGACTCGATCATGGTCTTCACCTGCAATGACTTCAATGACTTTTAAGAGTTGGAACCGGCAAGGCGGCTGGAACACCAATCCCCGCACAACTTACATGTGCACCAAGGCCCCGTTAAACTTCACCCCAATGCCCGACTTTTCCCTCGGCCAAATTGGCCGAAGGGCCAAAAAACCAACGCCCCCAACCCGCCAACCCGCCAACCCGCCCTTCGGATCCTTCGGATCCTTCGGCCCCGCCTTGGCCAAGGGGTCTGCGGAGACCCGCACCGCCAGCGCGGCCAAGACGCGGCTCTTCAAGGACTCGCCCTTCTGCTGCAGGAAACGCGCCACCTGCTCCTGGCAAGGAGCGAAGCGCCACAGGTGAGGTGGTGCGATGTTTTGCACACATACGTACTTTGTTGCCTCAAGTACTGCCTACATGAAAGTGAAAGCACCAAAAAAAAAGCCCGGTTGGGCATTTTCTTGTTTAAACAACCGACCCCTGGTCCCCTTCAACACGAAACCAGAGGGAGGTTGTTTGAACCATATTCTTAAACAAGGCAGAACGGCCTCCTGGAAGACACATGGGCGTGTTGTTTCTCTTTTTTGGGTTTCCTTTTTGCCTTTTTTGGGGTTGGCTGAAGGGGAGCCACACGGAAAACATCCAAACATGTGAGAGTCCCCCTATTTCAACGCATACCCGACGGGTTGACAGAACACAATATTTTCTGCATGTCGTCCACTTGAAAAATCCCAAAGACCGAAATAGACGACTTATTTAGGGGAACTATATAGGCCACTGGGGTGGTGTCTGAAAATAGGCTTTAAAATCTCAAAACTGATTCTTTGCCTTTTGTTCCCCTTTAAAGCCACCCCATAATCAGTTGTCACTGGAATTCCCTTCAAGAGTCCCAATTGTTCAAACCGGGAAACATCCAAAAACGCGGATAAGCAAACATACCAAATAATAATAATAATAATAATAATAATAATAATAATAATAATAGTAATACGTAATTAAAAAAAAAAAAAAAAGAAAAAAAAAAAAAAAAAAAAATAAAAGATAATAAGTATTAATACTAATTAAAAAAAAAAAAAAAAAAAAAAAAAAAAAAAAAAACAAAAAAAAAAAAAACAAGCAAGTCGATTGGGGGAGCAAACAAGAACAAAAAAAACACTTTGGCGGGATCCGCTCCTGACCCCTGGGGCTCTCAGATCGCAGGAAGGCCAATGCGCTGGAGCTCTGCCTGATCTCTCGAGTTCCGTTTCCGGGCTGCGAACACATCGCTCGTGTTTTAGGGAAACCCCGCGTTGGTCGTAAGGAAGCGAGCCAAAATACAACCCGCACTTTTTTGGGGGGGATCCCTCAATTTAACACAACCCCACCATTGATATATGGGGCCTTTCTAACAACTGCGGCCCTCTTTTGGGACGGCCTTCGCGCAGAGCCAAAAGGAAACAAGCCAAGGGGTGCCTACCACCTCGAAAAAAGGTTCTGAAAAAGTGAAGCTTTGGTACCATGATAACAGTAGAAACGAATTCGTTTGCAACCAACAATCATAAACATGTCCCAGAACCAAGCGTGCAAATGGCAATCAAACCGAAACCCGTTACGTGAGTGGGCATGATTCTTATGTGGGGCTCTTCGATGGGCATCCTTTTGGAAATTCATGTCCACCAACCACTTTTAGGTGGATCCCTGTTTAGATTCGTAGCCATTGATGGTCCGAGTAGTCCATATTCACCGTGTTGAGTTTTCTTGAAGGTGATTCATTTCCAAAAACACCGAACAAACTCTTGTGGACAAGCCCAACTTCCCATAGAATGCAAAATCCCTTTTGCGGGGATGCGCCCTAAGCAGAAAGGGGCACGAGCTGTTCAAACAACTAGAACCCAGCCCTGAGCGTCTTCGAACATACCCAGCAACCCTACTTGGCACTTGGCCATGGGTCAAAAGCCCGTACCCCCAGTGAACATCCCAATCCCCACTAAAATAGACTAAAACGGGTGGTGCACCTACCAACCAAAATGGCAACATTGGTTTTGACAACCACAGCATCTAGACTTGGGAACCGGAGTTCCGGTTGTAAAAACTTGAAACCGGCATAACCCCCCCCCCCGCCCCCCCCCTTCCCTAGCGATCCAAGCCGCAGCAGGGAGGGCAAATGCTTCTCCGCGCCGCCGGCCACCGCTCCGCCAGAGATGATCTCCATGGCCTTGCCGATGGCCTCCAGCTCCTGCGAGCACGAGCTTTCGCTACCTGAGGGGGGGTCCAAACGTCGAAAGTTTTGTAATGGGGAAAAAAACACGCAGTGTTGGTGGGTCTTGTTGGTGTGTCTTGTGCAAAAAAAAAAACTAAACAAAATACCCCTCCAAATTTTGCCGCTCCCGGCATCCAATGTTGGTTGGTCTTTGTTTGTGGGAAAACCTGGATCATCTCAAGACATTTAAAAATAAAAGATCCAACATTGAGGTTTTCTGGGTATCTGGACCCTCAAACCGCCCTCAAACCGCCCTCACACCGCCCTCAAACAAAAAGGCCGAAGCAGCCGCCGCTGGCAGTCCTCCCCCCGCAGCTTCTGGCGCTCAGCGAAGGCCGACTTCTTCTTGGCGCACGTGGCCTTCCTGAGGCGCTCCGACCGGAGCGCAAGGAGAAGGAACACATATATATATATATATATACATGTATATATATATATAGTGCAAATATATGTGTATACATACAAATATCTACATATATATATATACCTACATATATTTCTAATATGTATGTGCAAATACATGTGTATACATACAAATATATACATATATATATATATGTGTACATATTATATAGATATAATATGTATGCATGTGTATACATGATCATATTGTGTATAAGAGTTGGTTGTTCGTTGTATAGATGTGTATACGTCTAGATATGGATACATATATATGTATATATATATATATCATATCATACGTCTATTACTGCACATGTACAAGCCCACATCAGGCATACAAATGTGGTTGACTACACATTTGTTCGTTCCCAACACAGCGACGCATCACTGATCGCTCCCCATGCCGGGGAGCAAATCGGTGGAGTACTTTACGTCGGACTCCTTCTCAGCCTGGCTGAGCAGTGAGCTGCAAGCACGGCGGGCATATCGGTTTGCCAAGGAATCCCCATTTGGCTTGGTTTGGTTGGTTTTGGCATGTTTCACCATGGGTAAAAGGGATGTGTCATCCTGTCAAAGGGATTCAAACACCAGCCTAGTACTGTCTTGAAAGTATTGAAATGCCATTCCCTTTACCATGGTCTACGTTCACACATTTTTTCGCACGTCTGAAAGGGTAGCCATTGGCAACACGTGCCTTCAGGTTGAAGTCTACAAAGTCCCCAAGAAGCACAGATGGCATAGATGAGAAAGGGAAGGCCTCCAAAACACCAGTTTTTCGGTGGATCTACTAAAGTGAGAAAAGGGAACCTTTGTGCTGACCATTCATCAGTGGCTGGAAGTCATGAGCCCCCCCCTCCGCCCATTTTCATTTGAGCCACAAAGGCAAGGGTCGTTTTCCTTGGGTTTTTTGCGATTTTCTAGAAAGATTTGGATCCCTGGAAAGAATGGAAATGGAAGGTACCCTTAGAGGTTGGGGCTCCCAATCGAAAGCAACACCTCACAATTCAAGACCTGAAAAGGAGAGCCTTTGGCAACGGATCTTCATCGGTAAGCTCGCTTCACCAGCTGAGCACGTGCTGAGGTGTCCTTTCCGAAGATGGGTCCCACTGGAAACTCAAAATCTGAACCAGAGGAATCCACCTATGTTCAAGCATGCTGACCCAAAAAAGACATCTGGACTTGGACACACCTCCATGGGCCGAACAAAGTCTAACATGTTCTTTGCCGCCAACCTCCCACCCAACCCGTGCCCGCCCGAAGCGATCGAAGCGATCGAAGCGATCGAAGCGATCGGTGTCGGCCTTGGTCTCCGCGAGCTCCGCCTCGCCGGAGGCCTTGGCCTGGAGCTTCTTGGCCTTGAACTGCTCCTTGGAGCTCTGCTCCTGCGGGCGAGCGAAACAAAAACGCACGGAGGGCGGGCGTTCAGCTCGGCCCGAATTGAATGGGGGGGGGAGGTTGCTTGGGGGGGGGAGGCTTGGGGGGTTGGGAGTTTGGGACTTCGGGGTTTGAAGGGATGCGGCGCTTTGGCAGATTTAGGTCGAACGCCAACTTTTAAACGAAAGCGCCGTATGCCAAATTTGCACTTTGGCGGATCCAGCTCGAAACCCGCACCTGTTCGGTAGAAGGGTGGTGCACGTGTCAGCTCCGGCTCAAAGTCGCGACTTTCAGTAGAAGCGTCTAGCTCGAAAGTCGCAACTCTCAGCACTAAGTGTAGCAGTATACTACGGGCACTTTGGCAGCTCCAGCTCGAACGTGTTGCACACACAGTGCATTGTGGCACCTCTGGGGCATCTGGCTGGATTCGGTATGACAGCGACTGAGTTGGCCATCGGTCGGGCGTCGGTTTGGGTAATGTTGGCCCGCTTTAATTCAGGATCCTGCGACTGCCTTGGGGTTCGCTTTAATGACAAGTTGTGTTGGCGAGAAAAATCAGGGCAACCAACAACCGGCCAACAAAAACCGAGCAAACTAATCCGGGCAAAAGAAGCTGTCCCCAAGCCAGCAAATCTAAAGGAACACTTATTTACACAACAAAAACAAACAGTCACAAAACAAAAACCCACAAGACGCTGTGGTTATCTAGAGTCCAACTTTTTTGGGCGGGTACTGAAATTCCAAAATTAAAGCCTTAGCCTTTTTACTTTCAAGCTCTTTCCAGCTCAAAGGGTAAAGGCAATGATGAATTAGAGTTGCTAAATTAAGTACTGGGAATCTGAGAGTAAGTCTTGGCAATACAAGCTTTAAGACTGGCAATGCTAAATTTAGTCGTGGGAATCTGAGAGTACGGCTTGGCAATACTAAACTTTAGAAATGGCAAGTCGAAGTCGAACCCCGACCCCCAGGTTTTCCACTAAAGAGGACCCCGGTGACTGGTTCCATTGTTCAAGGGTGGTGGGGGGGAAGGGGGGGGGGGACATATTAAAGCAGGTCCAACATCAAAGGCTCGGGCCCCGAAGATATGAGTCTGCAATCTTGGCTTGCGACAATAACTGGCACCTGATGTGTCTTCCTGGCTGCTACGGGGTATCGTTTTTCCCTCATTGGTGTACAGCGTTCCGGGCCTGCATCTGCATAGGCACGCAAAGCAACATAACAAGGGACGGGCCCTTAACGAAAGTCGCGGGGCTTCTCTTTCGACCGCCGGACAACTGCAATTTGGGAGGTGGATGGCACGTTGTGGTAGCCTGAACTTCAAGTGCACAAGTCGAATGCGCAAGAAGAAACTGACCCGACTCCACCGTTTCTCAGAAACATTATCGTTAGCCACCCAACACGAAGGATCTCCAAACAGAGGCGCTCCCCAATCTCATCCATGCCTTCATAATGTCGAAACAACATGACACAGGGTTATAGGATTTGGAACCCATGGTCTTTGCATAGGGCATATGGAGGATACATGATACATCCTTCAACACACGCGCACACAGGCACACAACTGGGTGTTTGTCAAAACGGTGAACCCCGTTTGGTTGGCGCTTGAAGGGAAACCGATCGGAAACCAATCATTTTGGGGGTCCCTTGGTTTTGAGAGACCCTCATATGCCTACAACGAAATGTAGAGTCCCCTATACAACTTTGGAACAAACCAACCGGAAACATCACCTCTTTTGCACACAATGATTTGGTTCTCCGGTATTTTTTTTGGGGGGGGGGGGCCCTTATTTTGGAAACCTATACACACACAAATATCTGCTCTGAGAAACCCCCCCCCCCCACCCAGCCTCCCATCCCCAATCGGATCGCTCCTTCTCCGACTGAGCCTTCTGGGTGTCCAACCGTTGTGCCAGCAGCTCGTAGGCGTGCTTCTTGGCCTGCGTTCGAGTCGATTTGTGGGTGTATCCGATTTTTTGGGAAGCATACCTCCGGGAGTACTTTTTTTGATGAGAACTCTCTGTTGAGGGTAAAGGCAACTGAGAGGAAGCCAGGTGTGGGTCAAACATAGGGTAACCCCCGATTACAACTTTGTTGAATGGGACCAATTGGACCAAAACCAAAAAGGTCCCCTGGCAGTTGAATTGTCACCCATACGCATTTGACGGCTCCCAATTTTGGGGCTGTGTTTGGAAACCAGTGGACAGCCACCCATTTGCGGGGAGAGGGGGCCTTTCTAGAGACCAAGCTCATGCTGAGCTCTGCCCGAAATACCACTATGCTTGGCAAGCTAATGGAAACCAGCAAAGACCATTCTCCTTCCAAAAACATACATGCAACCCCAAAAGAGGATCTCCCAAGCGGCTTGGAAACTAAAAACCCTGGTTGTCTATGGCTGGACGAGCATCAGGTCAGATCAAATGGACCAATGCCTTTTGCTCCTGGGAGCCTAAGCGGCCTCTTGGCAAAAACTGAAGATACATCAATTTGGACAATTCCTCTGTCCCGAGTTCAGCAACACAAGAACTGGGATCTCACCACCACCACATTGAACCACGATGTCAGCACTGGGTGAGAGGAGACTATGCCAACATGCGAGTAACCGACCATACTACCACCAAATCGAGAGAGACCAAACCAAAAACCGATACCCACCAACCGGCTAAGCAAAATCAATAGCGCACCTACCCACAACCGATACCCTGTCTGTGTTTGCTGCCCTGACCCCTCATGCGATGTGCTCCGTGTTTCTATTCACCTACCTCCAACCGGGATCCTTACATTATACACCTGAACATTGCCTCGTAAATGGTGGTGTCCCTTTATTTTGGTGGAAACAGCCATGTTTCAAATGGGCAAAGTTTTGCATCTTTTAACGAGCCCTGCAGCATAGGAATAAAGCCAACGGAATGCTGGCACCTGCTCCTCCTGCTCCAGCGTATTGCGCTCATCCAGGAACTTGTCCTGTGCAGAGCTAGGTCCTCCAGTAGAATAAGGGTATTTTAGTAGTGGAACCCTCCCCCGAAAAAGGGTAAAAGGGCACTACTGGGGGACCTAGGGAGTTTTCTTTCACCGCAAAGCGCCTTTGGGGAATCATCAGCCCAAAGGGAAACTCACCTCTGGGGCCCCACAAGGCGATGGGGATTTTGTTTGGCATTGTACATGACATGGTGCTGGCTCCAGCTTATGCCGAACTCTGTATCACTCTTGCAGCAGTGTTGTCATGATGGAAATCATGCATAATGTGAGCAACACACCCATAACTCACAAAAGTGTACTGAGTACAGTTCGTTCAATGTGGAGTCACAAACAAATGAACAAATCAGCAAGCAAAAAAGCAAGCAATCAACCAAGCAAGTAAAGAAAAGGAAAGCCAAACAAGCAAAGAAAAGACAAGGAAAGCACAGCAATGCAAAGCAACACAAACAAGCAAGCACACAACTCATCAAGCCAGCAAGCCAGCGAGCCAGCAGACCAGCCAGCCATCCAGCCAGCCAGCAACCCAGCAGCAAGCACGAAAGCAAGCTCACAAAGCAAAGCCAAGGAACGCAATCAAGCAAACATACAAACAAATACATAAACAAAACACACACTAAATAACACAGAAGCAATCAAGCAGACAAACTAAAGCAAACAAACACAAAACAAGACAAAATGCAAACAACTGCAAACACATGCAAACAAAGGGAAACAAACACGCAAACACACAAGACACAAAACAAACAAATAAGCAATCAAGAGACCAACGCAAATACATATGCTCATCATACATTATCATCCAATCGTACAGGGAATACTTTCACAAACCAGCTGGCCCCGGAATTCCTTCAAGTTTGCTTCTTGCAATCCGCAGCAAGAATGGTGCGCGCAACTTCCGCTCACATGGTTCGCATCCATTCGCATATCATGGAAAGTCAGTCTTGAGATACCAAAGTGTACCATTCACATTGATCACTTTTCCAGGAATCTCCTGCAGAAAGTCGCCTGGATTCCCAGGCGAAAAGGGCAAATGGACTTTTGTTGGTTGGTTTCAAAGGGTCCCACCCTTCAACACCAACTTCCAAAAAATGGAAAAAGGACAAAAGGACACAACCCCAGCGGCGGATTTCGAGTAACAAATCCCAACATGTGAGAAGTCGGAAAGTGTGGCCTGGAGGCCCTCAAGCATGCTGATGACGCCACCGGATTGGAACTCGTAGGTTGCTGGCTTGGGTGCTGCAGACTCTGCCAGCAAGCTCTCCTCGCAGGAAAGAACAACACAAACACCTGCAAAGGGTGTCTTTTGTTGGGAATCCGACACCCAACATGGTGGTGTTCCTGCTGGTTTCCATGTAGAACCAGCAAAAGAAGACACCCTCAAACAAAACACACCTCGCAGTCGCAACCGGTCAACCGCCAAAAGACGATCACAAAAGAGGCTGGACACAAATCCCGGTAGATCCCCATGAACAGGATTTCCACCAATGGGCTCCAATCAAAATTCATAGCCCAAAGATCTGACAAGCGCGTTCCTGGCGAAGCCGCAATTTCCTAGCCCCTGAGCCGTGTTAATGCTTGATGGAGCTCCTAGGAGCCATAGGCAATCAGGGATTTCCCCTATGGTTTTCCGTGCCAATTTTCCTCTGGTGGCCTAGTGGAAGCAAGCACTGGTTGCTTGCTGGACTTCCCCGAAGCACCTGGTCTGTCAAGGTGTTTCGCAGAATTTGGGGCAGGAAATCAATCTCCAATAATTTGAAGAGAAACAACAAACAAATTGTGGTTCTCATGCAGGTTTCCCTTCGCGTGCCAAAAAAAAGGGTCCCTGGCGAGCGTTCAGGGCGACCAAGGCATTTGCCAACCTCCACTCTCCTCACCGTGGGCAAAACTGCACCCGGATGGCCCGAGGTTGCCCTCTGACCGATTTTTGACACGTGGATGAACCAAACATAGCGACTGGGCCCAGTACGAAGTGGTTGTAATTATTGTGGCACCAGTTTGAGGCTGGCTTGTTTCAGCTGGACAATCGGCATGACACGCAGGCTAGTCCCTTCAACAGTACTAAAGCATGTATACCCCCCTCCATTCGAGTCGACTGGCAATGTTGATATAGCTTTAAGACAATATATCTTGTAGGGGGCTTTCCATGGATCCTTTCATTTTCAACCAAAGAGAAACCGTCAAAGTCGAAGAACTGCCGTCCCTTCGCGCCTGGCTTGCGGCCATGTAGGCCTCGATCTTGTCCGCCACCTGGCAGAAATTGGGGTGGAACTGTCTTGCCAATTGTGGACGAGTTTGATTAAAACGGAACTCAACAAGAGATACGGGGATCCTTACATTATACACCTGAACATTGCCTTGTAAATGGTGGTTTCCCTTTATTTTGGTGGAAAGAGCCATGTTTCAAATGGGCAAAATGTATTTTGTAAGGAGCCCTGAGATAAACATCATTCTAAATCAAATGATTCTTTCAGTTCCGCGTCAATCTGCTATTCCCAACCAAAACAGCAGAGGTTGGGACCCGGTGCTGGTCATGGCCTTCCTTTTAGTTCCTATCGTTCCAGGCAGATGAAACAACCAGGTCACCCAGGCATCGCCCTCGACTTTCTACCAAACAACCACCAAAAAGGACTCCCTTTTTACCTGGTGCTGCATGGCTCGCTTGCTTTAATAAAGGGTCCCTTAAAATGAGAAAAAAATAGCACAACCAGGTGAAGCAGGGTCGATCTTCCACCAAAACCACCATGGTGGCTCATCTTTCTTAAGATGTCCCAAGTCATGGCCAATCGCCATGGAGTTTCTAACAACCAAAACTCCTGGCTTCGGCCCAGGCCAAAAAATCTGGCCATGGGGCAAAATCCAAATCCCCCAGTGAACCTCCCAATCCAACCACTAAAATAGGTTCTAAAATGGGTGGTGAATTCACCTACCAACCAAAATGGGATCCCAAAACAGTTTGGACCACCACAGCCATCTGCCACTTCCCAAACCGCCTCAGACGGCATGAGCTTCAGCTGCCGCGCCGCGTCGAGCTGCAAAAGCGAGACCTTGTCCTGCAGCCAGTCAGTCGCGCGCTCACGTGCGCAAGCTGTCGAAGTGAGGTGGGGCGTGGATCGGGTCAAAGGGATCTGGACGTCCAACTTGCGTTTTTGTTGGCTTTCTGGAAAAGATGTGAGGAAAAATGAGAAAAGTATGTCCAAATACTTGGTGGACTCGATTCCCTTGAATAGCAACAGGTGAAAATAAGACACACAAAGATTCTTAGGCGAATGGAAGTGGACCCCCAAAATCGGTGCGTCTTTTGGGGAACCGCCCTCCAAAAAAAGGGTGGGCTTCCTGTTGGGTTTCTGTTTAAAGCCACAGAAAAAGTGGGCGATCCTCAAACAAAAAACACAACCACGAGTCGTTGGTTCTTGTGGCTTCCCTTTAAAGCAAGGTCAACAGGGTACGTGTGACAAAAAAACACAAACAGCTGATTGCTGCATGGCTCCTGACTGAAACCGTCCGAGCGAAAAGCCATCTTGGGCTCTGGACCTGACTGGACGGGCTCTGGACCTGTCTGGACTTGCACACTTTGGGCATACTGTGGATGGTTGCGAAATCCCTTCGCACCACGAAATGAAACCAGGGTGAACGTTTCTTGGTATTCACAAGGTAATCAGAAACCAGGTTTCTGAACGGTGCGAGAAGCGGATTTTGCAACCGTCAGTAGCAAGTACTTTTAGGGCATCAGGCATGGCCTCCGAAAGCAAAAGACCGAATCTTGGCCACCCGTACAAGCTTTGTATGACAGGATGATGTGGATTAGTTGCTCTGTGCCCAGTGCATCCCAGTTAGCCTTATAGTAACGAGCTATTTTCGTCAAGTGACCAGTTAAACCCACAAAAGGAAACCCTCGCAACTAATGGTGTCCAACTTGAATTCCCCTTAGAACCAAGCCCAAAAACTCTCTCCCTTTCGCCTCTCCAACATCCACACACACACACACTGACACCACCGATCCGACGGACCGCTTCGCCCGTCCTGCGCCTTGAGTGCCTTGGTGGCGCGTCCGATGGCGTCGATGGACTCTGTGTAGTCCTGGAGACCCTCCACTAAAGGTCCAGTGCAAGCATATGGCTGGGAACCGCCCGTTTGGTGGTTTGGATTAAGCAGAGGCCACTACCTGGACCCTCAAACTACCCAAAAGCGAGCCTCGCCCCATCATTTTGAGCAATAACCAAGTTTAGAGGTGTTTGGGGGAGATCTCCATGAGACACTGCTCCCGGTCTTTGCTCACTGAACTCTGGGTATGTATCAAAATAGGGAGACCGACAAAATATCAAAATGGATGGGTTTTCGATCTTGATTGTTTGGGGCGAAAGGTAGCCACTTGAGGTTCTTGTTTGTGCAAGTCAACTGCGCCCATCGTTTTATGGTAAGTGCGCTTGAACGCGCAAAAAGGCTGACATTGGTGTAAATATTGATTGGGGCCCTTGGGTACACTTTCTATACCCGGGGAGCTATGTCCTGTTCCCCATCACACCACTCCAAGGATCCACGAGTAGGTTGAAGCAGCCAAACTCAACACCGAAGCCAAACAGGCTCCTCTAGCTGTGCAACTGTCCAACACATAGCTTCGACGGGGCAACCCCTTTGCGTTCCAGATTTGCAGGGGAGGACCCGACACAAGGCACCTAAACTTTTGCGGAGCTTGCCGCGCTATTGCGGAGGCCCTCGAGTTGTCCAGAGGCCAAAGGCAGCGGGTGGTTTTAAAGTGCTGCGCGGACCCCGAATGGCTGATCATAACTTGGAATGACTAGCAATTCAGAGGTGCCTTACTATATGAGTATGGGTCAAACTTAAACCAGGAATTGGACCGCAGCTTTTAGTCCATGTTCTTCCATTTACCAGTGGACCAGGGCAGCCCATTTTGGGGTTCCCAACTATTTTGGGTTCGGGGCTCCCGAATCGGATTCGGGGGCCCATATTGACAGGGGGGAGGAGCAAAGGAAAAGAACGCCGTGCCTCCAAGGTGGTTTGGAAGTCTGTGCGCTCCTTCTGCCGCACCTGGAACCAGCCCCCGGTTTCTTCCCCGAAAACCAAGAATAGACTGCCAGCAATGCTGTCGGTTGTTGATATATATATATATATGTATATCATCACCAGCACGACCAACCCCCAACCAAATAAGCAATGCAGCTTTGTAAGAGCGACCCTCCAAGGCATGACTATGGCTTTAGCAGGCTTAATAGCCAAACGACTTTGCCATGAAACATAGTAGCCAAACCCGTTTGTGCCAAATGTTCTATTAGCCACTATTGTGAGATCTGTTGAACCACTGGCCCAACCGACCTCTTTCAAGAGCGAGTTAGCTGCCAAGTGATAAACCAAATTAGCTGCGTGTGCTCATCTAAAGGTCCAAATTAAAGGCCATGATGAATGACTCAGTGCCCAGCTCTCCTTACTAGATTTTGTGTTTCACATACTTGCACTCCCATTTTCTGACGCAGGACTGACGTTCGCATTTTGCCATCATCGCACTCCGTGTCCCTGCCCTCCCTTTGCCTTTCCCTTCCCTTTCCGTCTCCCTTCACTTGCCCTGCTTCCCCTCCTCAATTCCAGCTTCTTTCCCCTCCGCGTCCGTGCTTCTGTGGGTTCGCACTTGTTTTGAGCATGTATGTGCCTTATGTGTCCCTTCTGTGTGCGTGCCTTGGCATTGGACAAGTCGGTGTTTCTTTTCTTCTGTTCAGACACTTTTGTGGTATTAAAAGAAAACCACCAAAAAACAACGTTGCGACATTTAAAAAGGTCCGATTCCTTTAAACAGAGAGAGAGTAAACGAATCTCGAGGCACCCGGCTAGCGTCTTGGATTCTAAAACGACCCACTGCCGACGCCTCCCTCCGACGACGCCTCTCGACTGCCCGCCTCCGTGGCCGCCTTCTTCTCCTCCGCCGCGGTGGCGGCGTCCTCGCCGTGCTGCGACGCCTCGGCGCCGAGGCGCTCCGCCTCGCTGCCCGCCTGGGCCGTCTCCGCCTCAGGGCAAACGCGGAAGAGGCGGGGGGGTCAAATGAGTCATAACCAAACCTCAGTGTCAAAATGGTCGACCCAGAACCATGCAAAGAAGTAAGAAGGCGGCCGCAGCTATTATGGTTGGGATTGCAATAACCTTCATCTACCCGGGTTTTGATTGTGGCTCAAACGGAGACTGGGGGCTCTGGCCGGGCGTTGGCTGGGTGCCGAATTTATTGCGTATAGATTTAGTTTGGCCTGGGTTTCGGAACTTTAGTTCTCTCAAAAGGGGACAACTTAGGTTCTATAGCGCGTGAGATTGGGACCCAACACCCCACCCAACCAACCGTCCACGCACCCAACCAGCCGCCACCCACCCCTCCACCCACCCACCCACCCTTCCATCCTCCCACCCAACCAGCCAACCCTGTTTCCGGGCTTCCCAAGACGCTTCTCCGCCGCGGCTTTTCCGCCGCGGCTTTTCCGGCCTCCAGCGACCCGATCTTGTCGCTGGCGTCGCCGATGGACCGCTCCTTCTCCACCAGCGTCAGCTCACAGAACTGCTCGAACTTGGCGTACCTCGGGGGAGTGGGACTCACCTCACCCGAGCCCAGTTGTGCAGATAGGGCTGGACAGAACCCACAAGACGTATCCATCCGAGAAAGGGGAAATAGACGATTCTGGCACAGCAGCACGCAGAAACAAACAAGAGCTTTTGGAGCCTTTGAAGAATGGTGAGCTTTGTGGGAAGGTTCTTTGCTGAGGTTCCTCCAAAGATCAGCCATGACCGCACCAAAACCGTGAAGAAGAATTGAGGTAGGTGTCTGCTCGGAAGAGAATCTGAAGCTTGACCCATGGGTGCTTCCCAAACAAGCGAACCGTAATGATTTTTGTGGTGGAGATAAATATATATATATATATATATCATCCTTGGTATCAACAAGAGTGGTTCCTTATTTGAGGAAACACCGACAACGTGATGCACGATCCTTGGAATGAACCCACGAAAGGTCCTGAAGCGTTGTCCTTTTTCTGATGTGTTCGTCCCACTAAAGACGTATGCGGCGACAAATATGAAGCCAAGCTATCTTGCTGGTTCTCAGCAGGGAATCAGGGAAAGACCTGGATTCCTTTAAGGGAACCGCCTGCCGGTTCATTCCCAAAACCCTGGGTCATTTCCTGCTGAGCACCAGCAAGCTATAGGGTGCGTCTGCATGTTTGCCATGTGGAAAGAAGCTGACACTGACATGTCGCGCTGACCCAGCTCGCCTTGTCAACAAGAACCAGGGCTCATTGGAAACGCGAGCATCACCAGCCAAGTGAAGCCTCGTTGCTGAAGATGCCAACTTCGTTTAAAAACAAGGCTCCCAGCGAGCTCCGTCTAGGCAACTAGGAGATGCTACTCTGGAGCAAATGGAAGCTCTTGCAGTACATATCCTACAACATGCCATCACGCCCCATCACACGCTATGACACGCTATCACACACACGGGGCGGGTGCTTCATGCCGTACTTTCCACCCCCTTGGCTTGCTTACTTTCGTGAAGATTAACATGGAACCAACAAACTATCAATCTTCTCCCTTTGCCCCCCCCATCCTGTTGGGGTCCATGTTGAGTTGCAGTGAAGTAAATCCCTTTGCGAGCAACCTTCGAGGAATCTGCTTTGGGGGGACCCAAAAGCATTCCACGTGGGTCTGTCATTTTTTGGGGGTACCCCTTTTCTGGCGGCTAAAGGGAAACCGAAAGTGGAAAGCCACCCTTTTTGTGGGTCCCCCCCAAAAAAAAACGGCGCACCCACAACTGCATGTCCAAACCAAATGTCCCTGGCGAGTGGCTGCTCCTGCTCTGCCACCATCTCCTCCTTGCCTTTGGCCTTCATGCCCTCCATGAGGCCCAACACTTTCTGGACAGGAGTGACATCGGACCTCGGAAGCCGGGAAAAAACAAGCTCAAACTGCGTGTTTTCCTGAGGGGATGTCCCCCCCACAAAAAAGGGGACCTCAGTTTCTCACACTTTGTCTTTTTTAGGGGGACCCCCCTTGCAAATGCCACTTTTTTTGGCCCAACCATGTGCAGAAGACGGTGACAGCCAAAAGACACACTCAAATATCGAACACCAAGGGGCCCGAAAACGGCACGTCAGGTGTCACCGCTTCTCGACTTGGGTTGGCACCATACTCGCTTTCCGACAAATCCCGAGTGAAATTATCCAACCCATGACAATGGCCAAAGACTGTTCTGTTCCTTCCAAGACACTTATTCAAACAAAGCCAACCAACATCAAATACAACATCAACCAACTGTTATTCAAATACAACAAACCAACCAAACAAAACCAACCAACATCAAATACAACATCAAACAACTGTTATTCAAATACAACATCAAACCAACCACCTCAGACATACCCATCGCCCAACCGGGGCCCCAGACGCCCAAGCTGGCGCCAGCACAAGCAAGAGCCGGAGGAACTGCATTGTAACCGAGGGCGGCGGCGCGAGAAAAACGCGCCGGTAGGCAAACCAACCTTTGCCGCCTGAGCCGAAAGTTCCGCGCCATAAAATCGCGAATGGAGCATGGCGACTGAGAACTCAACCGCTTTCGACTCGGTCAGATCTGCTACTCGGGCTGAGCCGTCCCATGGTGAATCACCTGCAAAATTCATTCAGTGGCTCACGGCTTGGCTGCATCGCATGCGTCTTTTCTCGCAAGCTCATTTTGCCAGCAGGCCTGCAAGTGGCGAGTGAAATGGCATGGCCATGCCAGGAAACCCGAAGAACTCCTCCCAACGCGCGACGTCCAAAGTCGGAACTTTGGAAGCCGCGCACCCAAGCTGGTTGCGGGCAAGGCCCGAAGTGAAAAGGCTTGCATTGCTTGGGGACACAAACAAATCCACAACGCCGTGGCTTTGTAAGGAACCCAAACGAACTGGACCGTCTCGTCCTCCCCAAATCGACGATAGACTACAAATCCTTCCTCCCGTTGAAACCGTTGCTCACGATCTTCCGCGCACGCGCCTGGAAGATGACTGAGATCTGGTACCTGCCACACCTGGCCGTTGCCCAAAGGGCCCGCAGCTTGTGAACTTGCGAGGCGAACTTTGGCCCATGGAACCCGGCCCAGATCTCATGTGGAATGATCCCCCGCGATCTTGTGGGATGGGGTCACAGGAAGGCCGGGACGCTGGGAAGATTTACCCTCATTGATTCAAAAGTGCCCGGCCATCACATTTTCCCCAAAGATCAGCCTGAGGCTCCTGAACTGTGTTGATGCTCCTCAAACATGTTAGGTTTCAAGGGGCCCGGTTTCTTGTTTGCAGTGCTTGGGGGTCTGGTCGGGTCATGCCCCCCTGAGGCTGTTTGGCTCTCTGAAGAATGACTTGCTCTTTCTTTGGACCCCAGAAATGCTATCCGGTAGACTGGGCCAGTGGATCCCAGCTACTATAGTAGGTAACCCTTCGCCAGCTGTGGTTGTCAAAACTGTTTTGGGATCCCATTTTGGTAGGTGAATTCACCACCCATTTTAGAGCCTATGTTAGTGGGGATGGGGATGTTCACTTGGGGGTACGGGATTCTGACCCATGGCCATTGTCGTTTGGGTTTTATGCATCGGGTGGTTCCTTTGGTTGCCTACTATATAGGGACATGGAGGGAACCTTGTTTGTTTGACCATCAGTGGGGCACCAGCCAAAAGCCCCAAGAGCATCCCCGGCCGAACTCGAACAACATCTTGAGGAACCTGACCCACGCCTGTTGCCAGAAAACGCTTTTTGGCAGGGATCCACTGTTTGACTACGTCAGGGTAGACTTAAACCTGAGGGTGCTTCATTCCCAACAGGAGAACCCCTAGTTTTGAGTCTATCTGGTAGGGAACAAAGGAACCCTGCTTTTTGGGCCGCCCCAAAAATGGCTCAAGGGCAAATCAACTCCAGCCGGCGCACCCCCTCCAGCTCTGACGCGCCCGAAGCCTGGCCATGCGGTCAGCGGAAAGCGGGGGATCTCCCGCCATTGGGAACTCGTGGAAATCCATCGGATGTTCTGTTCTGTACATGTCTCAGCTTGGTATGGCTCTCTTTTTTCTGTAGTCTATTTTTAGTAGGGGAACCCTCTCCCCAAAAAAGTTCGTAAAAGGGCACTACTGGGGGACCTAGTTAAGATCTCACCTTGTCCTCCAAGACCTGGACCTCCAAGTAAAATGTTTGGATTCCAATTCAACTCTGGGACACTGAACACGCAAACCAAGTCGGACTCTTCAGCCCTCAGGTATTGACAACGATGGCTTCTCTCCATCTCATCCCCTTGGGTGCGCTCAGAGGATATCAAAACATACGGGATTTGTGTGTTTGTGTGTGCGCGACCGACCTTTCAGGGTCCCCCTTTTTTCTCCACCTCCCGGAGAAAAACAAAAAAAACAAAGTACTCAGCCACTTGGGTCCAAATGTGCCCAGGTCCATATTTTCATGAGGGTGTATCATTTTGGTGTCTTCGGCCCGGTGCCTGGGGGTTCACGAGCACCGCGCTCCAGCCAGCCCCCAGCGCGCCGGCCACATCGCGCTGGCGATTGGCGCAGCGGGGGTGGGGCTGGGCTGTTTTCACTTGCTGGTGCGCCATCATTTCCTTGACCCGCCCCAATATTTTTAACCCCCTTCCCTTGGAGCCCGCGAGAGATGGGAATGAGAATTGGAACCACGAACTAAACTATCCCTTGTTTCCTTTGAGACCGGGTTCATTCCCACAGTCCGTGAGCACCAGCAAGCGCGTTTCGGACGGGGGGCAAGTGGAGGCTGGACAGAAAATGAGACCTTCTCGACGGCCCAAAAAAACAAAAGACGATGTTGGGGGGTTTGAAAATAAAAAGGAAGTCCCGGTGCCAATGCATGGCACTATGCAACAGTGGGCTTGAGAAATGGCTGTGGCTCAAATAAATGTACTAAATGGCACTTGGGCAAATGGAACCAAAGACTAGGTCTTTAATTTTGAGCCACACCCAAATGTGTCTGGGACCATGATGGTGAGCCAGCTCAAGCCACAGCTTTCTCTGTAGTCTATTTTAGAAAACAGAAACGGTAAAGGGCACTACTGGGGGACCTAGATTTCTATCACCTGAATTCTGGAGGCAACCTACAGTCTCAACGACCGAACCGTCAAACCACGATCCTGGCGTACATGGAAAGCGTAGAAAACCATCCACAAGCCGGAGATAAGGAAGATCCCTACACACGAGGGCTCGATTTACCATGTTGGATCGGTGAGTTCGTTGTCTGACTTCCTCAGGCGAATTGGCGTTTCTCAAACAGGTGGACCCATCTCGGTAGGTATTCGGGGTCCCGTCTTTCTTTTCAGGCTAAGTAGTTGCACTTGTTGGGTGGCACCAAATGGAACTCCAACAGGAAAACCCCAAGTTCCTTCCGCCATTTTGCAAGGCCCCCCCGATTTTTTGAGACACACAAACACACAAACACACAACACCCGCTTGAGAGCAACACCCGCCCGCACGCCGGCTCGAACTCTTTGCCGGCTCCTTCTCTGAGTCGCCGCAATGCAGGCAGGGTCCAGTCACCCCGGCCAGATGGGCCGCCTGGGATGAGGAAATGGCTCACAAATCCCATTTTGTGGGAGTGCAGAAAAGGTAGTCACTGGATTTGTGTTTGGTTTTTGTGGGTACATTGCCACTTTTGGAGGTCCAAAAAGAGGACCTTGAGGGATCCCTGTAAGCACAGGCGATGACTATTGCCGATAGCAAGTTAACGTTTGTCTCTGGATGTCTTGTTTCAAGGGGCAGCAAAAAGGTGACCTTCAGGTCAAAGAACCTGGCGAATCCGTCTAGCCAATCCGTCTATGCCGGGATTGAAACTTGTGAACACACCTTGAATGCTTGGCTCTCGAACAAAGTCCGAGCGCGAACATGAGCAACGCGCCAAGAGTCTTCAGACATCGGAGGATAAGCTTGGAACCGCATTCGCCAAAGACAAACGACACGAATCCTTCCCCGAGATGGCGAAAACTCCCACCAAAAGGACACCCAAACAAGGCCTAAAAGGGGCACTTGGATGTGCAACCTCTATTCCCCCGCTCGCAACCCTTACAACCTACTTCGCCAGATCCTTGCCTGATCCCCTCACCGGGCCTTCTCAAAGATCTGCGGTGAAGGCTTCTCCTCGGATGGGTGCGACGGTTTGTCGGCCTTGAAAAACCGCAAGATGTCCGCATCCAACCCCCCAGCCCCCATTTCTCCAGCCCCAACCCTCCTGGAGGAGGGCTGGAGGGTGATCCAGGCCGACCAGAGTCTTCGCTTTTTCACCCGTGTGGGTTCCTTCGACAAAAAAACGCCTCCCCCAAGCGGATAAAATTAGGGCACCCCCAGAAACAGCGGCATTTTTGTCGGTTTCCCTTGGAAAACCATCCCTAAAAGCAGACACCCCCCCCAAGTCATTCCGCTTCACATCTCCCACTGCGTCCTTCTCTGCTTCGTCGAGCCGATTGTGCCTATCCCAAGGTTGGATAAGCATGCAGCAAAGTGGCTCAACTACCACCCCAGAAACTGTCAACACGGTGACTCGGTGACCGCACACTGTGGATGTCTAGAAACTGTTTGGGTAAATCCAATCCTTTCTTGCATGCAAAATGAAAGTAAGCTGTATCTGATTTCTTGCCTTGTGTAAAGATTCGAGATGCAGCACACTGACCTTCTGTAGCGCATCCACCTGGTACACACAGAAACGGATCTTAGGATGCCCAACTCACCGCTTCGTTCACAGGGCACCATATATTTCCCACATGAAAACTCATCGAGTGGCAACCGAAAAGTGACGTTTAAACCAGCTAAAAGGGGCTGATTCACCAGCAACACCCTTGGGTCTGACACAAAATCCCCTTGCGGGTTCCGCGGTTCCAGATAGTTGGCCACCCCTTTCCTTGTGAGGTGACCCCAATTTCTTGGTTGAAATGGGTATGGGTCAAAATACAACCACCAGGAATTGGACCTTTTTGGTTTTAGTCCATGTTTCCATTTGCCAGGGCTTGCCCCATTTTGGGGTTCCCCTATTTTTGACAACCACAGCCAAATGCTTGGTTTTCATCTCACATCCTTGCTTGTAAATGGTGGTCTCTCTTGATTTTGGTGGGAAAAGCCATGTTTCACACGGGCAAAATGCAACTTTCAAGCAGCCCTGTCGAAATGCTGGCCAGCGTCCACTCCTGCCTCATAGGAGCTGAGCACGAAGTCGAACTTCTCCAGCAGACCCAGGTGGCGCAGCATGGCGCGCAGCCTCGCGTGACTCACGCAGCCCAAAGGACCCATCAAGAAAAGGTTCACCTTTTGGGACCCCTACTAAAAATCGACCAAACAGGGAAAACCAAAATGTCAAAACTTTGAACAACTAACTGAGTTGAGCCCTCCACAAAGCTTCCTCCGACCTCTTGGAGTTTGGGCTCTTGGACAAGAAAACGCCAGCCCCAGCGTGACATCCATCCAAAAACCAGCACCCCCCCCCCCCCGTCTGCGTATGGTCACTCAGGGTCTATTTTGCAACCCTTCTTTTATATAGTATTGGCATTGGGTTTTTGGGGTTCTTAGATTCTTAGCTGCAAAACAAATGTCTCCAAGCGTCCATGGCCCAACGGATAACTGGTTTTTGCACAGCAATTCGAAAGTTTTGGACACAGGAACCAGCAGTGGTTGGTGGCAAACGGACATACTCATTCCCCTTCCGAGGCGCCGGTCGTCGAAGTTGGAGAGCACGCCCAAGCGACAGCCGTGCCTGGGGCTTGCGGCCATGTACCGAAGGCGGGAAGATGCTAGAATTCCAAACCCTCCGGCTGAGAGGTTTGCCTTGGGTGGTTTGGGGGCCTGATTTCCCATTAACCCCGGAAGGTTTGAACCCCACCAAGCCAAACCCAATGGCTTCAGCTTATGGCCAACCCAGAATCGCATGTAGCCTGGTCCAGGTCAGTAGACCCCTCCAAATCTTCACCGAATGCAGTTGATGTTCAAGTTGATTGAAAACAGCCTCGAGAAGATTGCCCGGATCAAACTAAGACAAGTGATAGAATTAGCCTTAGGTGACCTCCAACAAAAGAAAGTGTCCTGATCTTGAGACTTTGCATAGCTTTTCAAGCGCAAAGTGGGCAGCCAGACAGCGGCCAGAAGGTGCCCAAACTTGGGCAAATTGTTCCGTGGAAGCAAACAGTCATCACTCACCAACAGTTCTGACATTCGCCGCTGGTGGGGATTTGATCCGTCTCCCCCCACCTCATGCAGTTCCATTTTTCTCGCCTTCCCCAAAGGGACATGGAACTATTGATGGAATTTTCAGGGCCGCCTCCCTCCAATTCCAGAAAGGGACCCAGTCGTTTCAGGGGCCAAAGGAAATGGAACTCTAAACAGAATGTCCTAACGCCTGCTCTCCCAATTGCGCGGGCGTTTTGAGTGCTATTTCTGATGTTGGTTTATAAAGAAACCACAAGGAAACCTGCCGCTTTCAAATCCAGTATCTTGACAGAATTAGATTTCTCGCCAAGCGACACTCACTCGGTGCAAACCTCCCCGATTCGACGGTTGGGAGCCAGCCTATCACACCAGGCCCGCAGCAAGTCCTGGGCGTCGCGCTATGGACGAGCCCTGGAACGAGCCATTTGACGAGCCTGCCTGGAGTCTCCATGACCCTTTAAAAATGATTGGTCATTACCCAAACTAAAGGGGTCATGACCCCATGTTTAACGGGCCATGGAGACAAAGGCTCGTGTGATTCCTGCCCAGCAGATGAAAGTCGCGACTTCTCCAAAGGATCCTAAGGATCGGAGTTGGTTTCAACTTGACGGCAAACCTTTTCGCAACGACTGCATGCTTTCGTGAAACCGCTTGGAAACAAACTGCCCAAGCGGATGGTTTCACCGATGAATCCGCTAGAACATCCATGTTGCCTTCAAGTGAGCCCAGGGTTGGCACTGGCCCAGGGAGCCACCACGACGATCGTTGGAACGTCTTTCTTTGCCATCAGCTGCGAGGTGGGGCAGGAGCTTGGGGGCAAATCCAAGTGACAATGTACCAAATTAGACAGGGCCACACATCTACTTGAACACTGGCCCACTGCGAACCAGAGCAGCGCACGCGGAAACAAAACATACCGGCACAAACCGGGGTGGACTCGAACCACCATGAACATGTGTTCAGCCATGGAGCTGATTCTGGCTTCTCAGCGCACTGAGGCTCGCACCAAAGAGGGCTGCGTCGAAGGCAACGGCTCCCATTCCTCCTGGCTTCAACACCTTACAGACCTTACACAAGTTCTTTTCCATGGCAACAAGCGCCATTTCAGAGTTCCCCTCCAAAGGGATGCAATGGCATGTCCCACAAATGTGTCTCCAGTGTGAAACGTTCAGTGTTACATAGGCAACAAGTGCCATCAAGTAGCTCCAAGCCTCACATTCCGCGGTATTTGCCGTCTGGGACATGCACATCGAGGAGCTACCCGAGTGGATTGGAAAAATGTCTGAACATTGGTTTACCACATGGTCCTCCCAAGAAGACAAAAAACACAAAAGTCCAAACACATTTGGAAGTGAGACTTCAAAACAGTCCAAACACTTGAGGGAGACCTCTCTCAACACACGGGTGTGTCTCGAAACAGGAGAACCTCAAAAATGGGTGTGGCTTCTTTTCAAGCTCCCCGAAAAAGAAAAAAAGGGACCCTCCCCCCCAACAAAAAGCAAAACAAACCAAGAGACGCAGAAACACACACACACACAACCACACACACACAAAAAACAAAAAAAACTGGTTTTCCCCGTCCAGTCCGTGACAAAGGCATGGTCATAGAGTCGGCCAAAGGCCGCCTCAAAGTCCGTGACCTCGTCCTGCAGATCAGCTCCTGAGGTCTAGATCCCCTTACTACCTTCTATACCAGGCCGCTGTAGAAAAGCAGAAGACAACCATCTGAGTAGTGTTCTTTGTTCTTAATTGTTTATTGTGTTTTTTATTATCATGTGTATGCAAGCTAACCAAACGGCACCACACACGAGCACGCGATAACTCTTTCATCCGAGCAGTGTGTTGGTGCCAGGGACTCATCTTCCCCTGTCAGATGACCAACGCTGGGTGGGCCCCATGGGCCACCCAACTCACAATTCTCAAAAACTGAAGAACGGGTGTGCAGACTGATAGCGCCCGCCCCTGAGCCGGGGCCCGTGGCACCCAGGCCACAGGGGGGTCTGCCACCAGGGGAAGTGAGTCACCCACCGGCTCCGGTCACGGGAGCATGGGTGGGCCCACGCTGAGATCAAATGCATCTCCATTCAGGAGACGCGGGAGAAAAACAAACTCCTCACAGAGTTCCTGCTTGGGGACCCTTTCTCCTGATATCCACCGCCCAAATGTACTCCGAGAAGGCCGGGTTGTAGGCATGGAGGTAGGCATCCAGGGCCCCCGCATCATCCTTCCCAGCGTACAGCAGGATGAGGGACGGCTTTGAAGACCCCGGCACTGGTGTTGGTGTCCACCCCAGTCTGAGCCTCAGTCTTTCCGGGATGTCCTGCATTCATGGGAAGGTGGGGCTTGCCCCCCCTAGGGATTCCGTGCGACCTTCTGATCCCCCCGTCATCTGTCCCCGGGCTTGATGCTTGCCCTGGCGGTTCTTCCCGCCCTTGGAACGCCCCTTGCTGGGCGGATCCTCACCTCTGGGTCTCTCTGGGGGGTCTTCCCACTGGTGGGTGCGGGGGAAAGGGATGCTTCCGCCCTTCTGGAGTGCCCTGGCTGGGACCGCTCCTCTTCTTCGGTGGAGGGGCTTCCGGGGCCGGTGGCACCCTGGAGAAGTCCCCTCCCATCTGAGGCCGTCCTGGCCTCCCCCGCTCTGTCTGCCTTCCGCTGTGGCTCTGGTGGGGCTGGCACTCTCGCACTGGTGGCCTGTGATCCCAACTGAGACCGGGAAGCCACGGGGCCTATGGCACCCTGGGTGGCCTCCTGTCACTTGGGAAGGTGAGGGCATGCCTGTGGCGCATGCTTCGATGGGGGTGCATCACACACCCACCCATCCTTCCTGACCGGGCAGTTGTGGGAACGGCCGCACGATCCCGAACACTTGTTGTGGAGGTGATGATCTCTGCAGTACGCCACCCCTTTGGGATTCTTGAAAGCCCAGTGGTCCGGCCATGGAACCGAGGGGGAGTTGGGGGACTTCCCCTTGCCGCCCTTGCCCTTCGGCTTGGACCTGGTCGGCCCCGAGGGCCAGGCGCCTTTCCCCCCCTTCTTCGGCTTCTCCCACTGAGTCTGCCACACCTTAGGTGCCTTGCCCTTGTTCTTCCCCTTCTCCGGCGCCCTGTTGAGGTGCTCATAGACCTCCCGTTGCCAGAAGAGGAAGTCGCCCCTGATATTCTTGAGGGCAACGGAGAGGGTGGTGCCCTGGTGCACCATCTCGTGGATCTTCCTCCACGCATTGCGCTCTGCAAACAGCAAGGTACTCGGGGGAGGCCTTCTGCCAGCGATGTCCTCCCCATAGAACCAGTCATACCAATCGTCCAGCTCCGCCTTGGTGACTTTCAGGTTGCCAAACTGTGGCAGTGCCGCCGTGCACATCAGGAGCGTCGTCCTGAAAGTTTGGTGCAAACGTTCCAACTGGCGCCGAGATGTGGGGTGGCTCCTCACCTCTTCTTCATCCTCCCTGTCCCAGCCGTCCACCGTGATCTTCTTGTGGGTGGATGAGGGGCGTTCCCCTTCTTCCGGGAGCGCGCTCACGATGTGTTTTGCCGGGATGTAGCCCAGCTCACCCTTGGCAATCAAGCGCCACTGCTTCTTGAGGTAGCCATCACTCCCTTGGAACTCCAACCTCGGCTTCGGGGTCCCATGAATGGCCACGTAAGCATCCTCCAGCTGGCGCCTGTCACACAGGACCTCCAGGGGCGCCTTTGTCGGGCCCGCCTGGCCCGCCGGGTGATCCCCTTGGTTGCCCCCCCGGACCAAGCTGGCTGCCACCCGGACTGCCTGCAGGAGGCGCATCGCCGTGAAGGCCGAGGTCTGGACATTGAACCCGTTCTCCCCATCCCGGAATCCCAGGTCCCGGGGACCATTCTCCCTAGCCGCCGCTGGGGTGTCCCAGCGATCCGCCAGGTCTTCCACCGTGACGTATCCCGATGCGCCCAAAGCTGCCTGGGCTGCCCAGGGGATCTCCTTCCCCACCAGGATGGCCGCCAATGGCTTGTGCAGCTTGGCCACGTCCTCCTTGAACTCTGGGACCTCATCCGGGGGTTTGGCCGCCATGGCCCCCGACCTTGGTGTGGGTGGGTGGGTTTTTCACACAAGTTGGGTTCAGAGAACCCAAGAACAAAGCTTGAGCCAAAATGGCCGGGGCCATTATGGTCAAGCATTTCAAACACAGTTCATGTTTCCACATGCGTTTCAACATTAACAAAGTGTATGCAAGCTAACCAAACGGCACCACACACGAGCACGCGATAACTCTTTCATCCGAGCAGTGTGTTGGTGCCAGGGACTCATCTTCCCCTGTCAGATGACCAACGCTGGGTGGGCCCCATGGGCCACCCAACTCACAATTCTCAAAAACTGAAGAACGGGTGTGCAGACTGATAGCGCCATTTCCGAAGGACAGTCTGGCACACCCGCCATTTCCGAAGGATGCCAGTCTGTGCTGAGGGCCCTGGCCATGGCCCCTCTCCGGGCCTCCCATCCCCTTGGTCGCCAGGGCCAGGGGCACCTAGGCTACCAAAGGTAGGGCCACCACCTCGGTCTCCGACTGGGTGTCCACCAAGTCATCCGTTTCGGAGCCTGAGTCCGCCGAGGAGTCCGAGTCCTCCTGCAGCGTGGGGACCTCCGCCGGCTCCAGTGCCCAGTCCGCCGGGAAACCATGCCGCTTGAAGCAGCGTTCGCACTTGCCATAGGCCTCCTGCTCCGTCATGTAATCCAGCACCGAGAGCTCCTGGACCTTAGAAGCCGCTGGTCGCCAGCCACATCCCACAGCCGTGCCCTCACCATTCAGCAGGTAGATTCTGGACTGGCCGGCGTTGCTCGAGCGTTTGACCGCCGCCACCACCCGAAGGGGGAGGTCCGGGGTGGCTGGAAACAGGTCCTTGGCCTTCACTGGTGTGTCCCCAGGTTCGTGTTCCACCACTGACCATGATCGAGCCGATGGTGCGCTTTCTGAGGGTAGCGAAGGGGATGCTTCCCCTTCCCTTTCAATATGGTCCTCGCGGCCCTCCGGTCCTGCGTCCGTGATGTCCACTGCTGGTGGCGGGAGCGGGTCCGCCCAGTCCGGGTGATTCAAGTCCTCCCTGCGCTCCCTGCCTGGCCCGAGGTTCAGGTTGGGGACCTTCTGCGCTACCTGGCCCCAGATTTGTTGCGCTTCTCCCGCACGTAGACATCTGCCGTGCTCTCCGTGAGCCAGTTGCCCAGGTACATGCGGCGCTCCGGGGGATCCCCATCTGGAAGGCGCAGTCCGGGATGAACACCCGGAACGAGTGCCACGACAGCGGCTTCACCAACCCCGGGGTGACACCCCGGCGGAGAATAGCATCTTTGAGCCATCTCAGAGCCCTTTCCGGTGTGGACGGCCGTGGAATCAGCCCTGCAAAGTCCTTGCTCACCGTCGGGAGCAAGTAGTCCATGTCCTGGAATGCCTCCTCGGATACCAGCCGCCTGACCGAGGCCACCCAGGTAGTCCACCAGGGGATTCCCGTGAAGCTGTACTTCGGAGCAATCAAGGGGACCGGGTTGCGGTTGATTCGTGCTGCGGAGACCGTCTTCGTCTGCCAGGCCTTCAGTTCCACCGTGTTGCTGGTGTGGATAAGGTCCTTGGGGTGAACATGCTGGAGGTCATTGAAGCGAGCACTGCAACCCACCTGGAACCGGGCGAACCCCAGGATGAAAGCGTCCAGCACCTCGTGTCTGTTCTTGCCCGGGGCCTCCTGCGTGCCGGGGCCGGTGGCACCCAGGCGATCGTAGCCGGCCCCCTCCTCCAGAGCCCAAATGACCTCCTTGCTAGGGACCACCGCCTTACGCTGTGGCCTGGTGACCGTGTCCGTGAGCGCCTCTTCCAATGAGCTCTTCTTGGACTTGAGGCGATGGAGCTCGTCTATTTTCAGCAGTCCGAAGGTCTTGGAGAACCACTTGAGGGTGTTCCACACCTGCCGCAACTTGCACGGGGTGACCTCCTCATCGGCGAGCTGGTTGAGGAGAGAACGGACATGTCGTTCCTGCCATGGGATGACGGTGAAGCCTCTCTTGCGGAGACTCTCGTAGACCAGGCAGTGTTGCCTGAGCGTCCGGAACCTGCTATCCCCCAAGAGGTCCAGTGCTTCCTTGCGGAAGTCCTCCCCCAGGATGTCCTGCATGTATGCAATGTGCTCCGCAAAGGGGGCGAAGTGGGCAAGGAGCCGTTCCGCCCATTTCCCGCGCATATGGAGTTCCAGTGCTCGCTGAGTCGTGGGTTCCATTTCCCTGATCTTCCCGGGCCTCCAGTGCCGCCACTTCAGAAGCTCCGGCTGTTGGAGTGGGGGTGGGTCATCTCGCGAGAACCACCTCAGTTGGTCCTGGCGGTCCCACTCATTCTCCAGCGGGAAAAGTTCTCGCTGAGCTTGCCGTCCGCAGCCGCCATAGGCTATTTTGGTCAGCCTGGCCCACCGGAATGCCCGCGTGCTCCAGGAGCTGAGCGAAGCGGAGAGCCGGCTCCCCCAGCTGCCTCCCTTCCTCCGCCGTGCCATGGCGCAGGCACATCAGGACCAGCAACTCCCCGTCTGTCTGTCTCGGGGAGATAGACTCATCCGCCAGCGTGTCCCACAGGACCCTTGGGATGCGGTCCCAAAGACGAGTGTAAGGCGGGCGCAACAGAAACTGTGTAGAGACCCTAGCCATGCTGAAAACAAGGGTTCGAGCCTCCTATCGAATGGCCGGGACCCAACCGCGGCAAACTGCAAACACGACCAACCCTTCCTGATGCCGAGTGCGAGTGGGGCAGGCAGGCGGCATGCAGCCCACCAAGACCAAAGAGTCCCCCCCGGAAATCCCCAAAAGAACCACGGAGGGGGGAAGACCCCGACGGGGGATTCCCCAAAACCCTCAAAGGGACCTCAGGGAGCCCAGCGTCAGCCGCCGCCACTTTCTTCAAACAGTGGCCGATACGGGGCAGCCAAATTGCGCAGCCTCCGGTTCGAGGCAAACCGGCAGTCGTGGCGTGTTGAACAGGGGGGAAACCAAGGTGAATGATGAACCCAAAACAAGGGAAACACCCCAACACCTCCCCCCCACCCAAGACGGGGCCAGAGGCACCCAAGTCCCGGTGGGGAGGGATCATACGACTCCACCTCCAAAAGGGTAGTGAGACACGACCTAGCGGCTCTCACCCTTCAAGATCGCCTCCTTTGCCACCGAGTGGATGGCCGCCAGCCCTGACTTCTCTGGGTTGCTCAGGATGACCGACCACAGGGCAGTGGAGACATCCCCCAGGCCATTCGAGGAGCTGAAGCGCATGCGCGGGGTGCTCGCATCTCCAAGGACTAGCCGCTCGTCCCTGGGGGGCTCCGTCGGCTCCACCCGCTTGTAGAACTCCATCCTGTCCCGGATCCACTGATTATATAGTTGCTCCGGGGGCTCGTCCATCACCAGCTGCAGGCATGTGGCCTTGTCCTTGTGCCAGCCCGTGATGTCCCCCCACGGCTCGCCTTCCAGAAGCCCTTGCAGAACCTGCACATGTAGCCCCCGGTGGTCTTGAACTTCTCCTTGCCCCCGCCGCCTCCTGCGGGACCGGCTCCACCCAGTCATGGACCACGTTGCAACGCCAGTTGACCTTGATCTCCACCATGGAGGACTTACTCAGGCCCGCCACCAGTTTGGTGTACACCGAGTCAAAAGCCCTCAACGATGACAGCGGAAGCGTGATTCGCTCGTCACAGACCGCCCTGAAACGCAGGGCCTCCTTGCTGTCGTGGACGGGGGCCACTGGGAGCTCCATCACCGGCAATGGGCAATTGACGATGAAGTTCTTGGCTGCCAGAAACGTCCCCATCTCCTTAAAGATGTAGCTCCATTCCGCCTTGCTGCGCGGCTTGGGGATTCCCAGGCTCTCCAGGAAGGGGACCGCCTCCTTCCGCATCTGGAGGATGTTCCCCATCCACTTATCCGAAGCCGAGCCCTCCGCATTGCGGCCCCGTCGCTGCGTCTTCACGACCAGCGGGAATGTGGTCCAAGCCGAGTAGATGTACTTGAAGGTGAATCGATGGGCGTACACCCCTGTCAAGCTCGGCAGGTCCCACGTGCGAGTCTGCCTTGTCCAAAACACGCCATCGCCCTTAGCCCAGAAGATCCCCACCACCTGCTCCGGCGCCGGGCGCTCACCCCGGTTCACCTGCGCTCGGATCTCCAAGGCCGAGTAGATGATCGGGTCGATGTGGTCCCGCTCACACGTGAGTGGGTGGGTCCTGCGCTCCAGGGCCAGGAGCTCCTCCGGCGAGAGCTTGAATTGCTGGTCCGCGCCCTTGGGGATCTCACCGCTGGAGTGCTTCTTCCAGATCCCCCCAAACATCCGTAGCTCCCCTTGGTGCCTCTTCATCGCCCAGAGGAGCAGGGACAGCTTACCCTCCTCCGAGTCCAGGTCCTGCGGTGGCCTTGACTGGTCCCCCCCGGGGCCAGTGGCACCCTGTGTCGCCAGATCGGGCATCTCCTCCAGCAACGCCTCCTGGTTCCACGGGTTCTGTGCCTCTCTGAGCCTCCGGATGTAGGGGACGTACTTCTCCTTGATGTCCCCCACGTTGGGGATGTCTTCAGGGTCATCCAGCTCCAGGGGGCAGAACAGCCCCCTCTCCAGAGCCTGCACCTCCAAGGGCTGGAGGGTGTGGTTAAGCATCCATGCCTGGTTGGTCCTGGGTGCGCTTGTTCGCCTCCTGCGCCTCCTGAATGGAGCCCATCGCATCAGCCAGTGCCTGGCTGGCGTCGACACCCTTTCCCTCCAGGTACTGGTCTCGCAGCTTGGCCTTGAATCGCTCCAGGTTGACCTTCCTGAGGGCCCGGGCTCCCTCGTTGGCCACCTCCTCTGCCGGCAGGGCCTGCATGCCCTCCTGGAGAGGCGCCAGGATTGCCATCTCATTGTCCAGCATCTCATCCGTGACCAACTCCTTGTGCCGCCGCCTGGCCGAGGACTTTTTCGGGGTCGGTTCCCGGTGCTCCCTCAAGGCCTTATGCAGCTCTTCCTTCTTCCGGATCGCCTGGTCCACCTGGGGGTGGTAGAGCTGGAAGCTCTGAGCCTCTGCCTCCTGCAGGGACCGCTGCACCTTGACCTTGACCTCCTGGCGCTCCCGGACCTTCAACGCCTCGTCGTCCGCCTCCATGGACAGGATCTCCTGCCGGATGTCCACCCGCCTGTTAAGCGGGACCACGTCAGCCATAGTGATCTCCTCTGCCGTGTCCGTTTTCGGAGGAGCTCTCCCCAGGATCGTGCCGTCCACCAGGTTGCGGTCTGCCTGTGCCCGGGTACCACCGGGGCCAGCGGCACCCAGGCTTCCCCCATCCCGCTGCTGGATCCAGGTCGGCTTGCCCTCCACAATGAGCAGGTTGTACGTGACGCCGTCCGCCTCGTAGGTAGCCGAGGGTGCCTGGAAGGGGACAAACTCCTTGCCCGGGCAGACCCAGCATTGATTGGCTGCCTCCGGCCACCCCGTGCCGCATGCCTTACACATGAATTTGTAGTCCGAGTGGCCGGCATCGAGTCTGTGCATCCGCTGGGTGCCAATGCATGCCTTATTCCGCTGGAACTGTGAGGCCCAGACCTCCTCTTGCCGGATCTGGATCTTCATCGGAACATAGGCCTCCAGGATGCGAACCACCAAGTCCTCCGTGAGATTCTTACCGACAAACTTGTGGAACAGGGAGACCGCCTCCTCCACCGTGACGTCCCTCAGCAACGTGGCCGCCGATGCCGGAAGGACCGGGAAGAGGTCTGGGAGGTCCACTAGCTTGAAATAGCCAGGACGGCCATCCACCGGCACCAGGGAGACCGGTTTGTTCACCGGGGCCGTGGTCTGCTGGGAGGCCGCCACGAAGCCCTTCAGCCTCTTCGTTGGTGGAGTAGCCCGCTCCGTGGTGTCCGCATGGCCCATCTCCTTGTCCTCGTCCTCGGCGGGGCCAGGGGCACCCAGGCCGGGAGTCGGTGTGGAGAAGGCCACACGGAGCCGCTCCAGTGCACTGGAGAGGTCGTTCATCACATCGGTGGCCGATGCCGACGGGGGCGCCTTTCCACCTCCTCCGCGGTGAGTGCCTGGTCCTCAATCAACTCGAAGGAAGTTGCCGAAGTTGCCGAGGAGGCCATTGCTGGTTCGGGGTTAGTTCGGAAGTGCTACCTTTCAAATTTTTCACACAAGTTGGGTTCAGAGAACCCAAGAACAAAGCTTGAGCCAAAATGGCCGGGGCCATTATGGTCAAGCATTTCAAACACAGTTCATGTTTCCACATGCGTTTCAACATTAACAAATTTTCCCTTCTAACTCATATGAATATGTCCAAGACTATCAAAGAATAAGTTCCGTACCTTTACACATGTAATGGAGGAGCGAAAACAACGCTATTCATCTGCCTGGAGTCTCGGGTCATGACCCCTTTCGTTTCGAACATGACTCAGTATGACCTACTATTTCATGGGTCATGGAGACCTCAGGTATGAAAGAGTCATGGAGACTCCAGGTAAGTTTACCAAGAGACACTCTGCATGTACTGAATAGACTCATTTGCCAACATCCTCCTGTCAGCTTGGGAGAGCAACCTCAGAGGCTTCAACTTGACAATGCATTTGAGAAGGCTCACACCCCACCAGCCCCATGGATCCTGTGCCTTAAGCAATTGATGTCTGTCTGCCTTGGGGCCATTGATATCGTGCGATCGCTCACAAGATCTATGGAACGGTCAATTGGCTTGCAGAACGCTCCGAACGATAGAAGCTCAAGCATGTGATAATTCGGATGGATACTTGCCAGCCTGCAAACGTTAAACTAGTTTGCTGATGAGCGGAAAACCAAAGGTTGTCCAAACAGCAAAGGCTCAAGGACCAAGCAAAATCTTAGCCAAGATTGGAAGGTCCCATAGCGTCGCAAACCTGCCGGGCAAATGGCTTTGTTGCAGTGGAGGGGAACAAGCGAAAGAAGAAACACTCTACGACACTCCGAACACCTTTGCTTCAAGTACCTCTTTCCTTGCTCATGAGCTATCCTGCCCACCCCCCACCCCGCCCCCGCCCCGAAGAAAAACGTGTTTGGAGCAAGGAGTATACACGAAAACGTGGGTGGGTTCCCGGTCGTCTAGTGAAGAAAACTCGAAGCCTCTTGGAGCCGAAGCCGTCCCATTTTTGGGTGAGGTGTGAGGCTTCTGCTTCACAGCTCTTGGCATGGCCTTGCCAAACAAAAAAACTCGGCTTTCTTTGAAAAACCCAACGAAAAGCTGAACAAATGAACAGAACCAAGCAACCAAGAAACAAACAACTGTGAAGTCGGAACTGGCCCCTCAGATCCCCTGCCTAAAGTTTATTTTTGCATGGGTTGAATGGAAACCCCCACTAAACCATAAAAAAGCTAAAACGCTAAGGGGATGACTGGGAGCCAGGGTTTCAACGGGCGACTCTATTTCCTTTTTGACGGGAACCCCCGCTCGCCTCGCAGCGTCTCCGCCACCACGGTGCGCCTCCGGAACGCAACGCCCTACTCGAGGTTCCTTATGGGTGCGGGTCAAAATTCAACCACGAGGGGACCGCAGGTTTGCCATTTACCAGGATTCCATTTTGGGAACCCAATTTTTGACCCACAGCCATGCGAAGATTTTGGAAAACACCCGGGGAAAACGCCTGAAGAACCTGCAAGGGTTTGGGGTTCTGACATGAACAGTTGGTCCAAGCCGCAAACTGTGTATCTGACCTACCTCTGCGCACCTGGGTCCAGCCGGAAGCGTCTGGAGGTGTAAGCTGCGTGGGATCCGAGGTCAAAGGCTGGAGCATCTAAGCGGATCAGGGTCTAAAAATCTGAGGGTCTATGTTCGAGGGGGACTGGAGGCCCCGACCCACCCAAAGGATGGGCTGGGAACACCCCTACAAATCAAGACCCACGCATTTCTATTTTCAGACCCCCCCCGCCTCTAAGAGGTTGGTGTCCTTTTTGGTTTCCCTTAAAGCCCATCCAAGAAGGGGCTCCATTTTTGGAGGACTCTCCTTTTGGTCAGCCAAAAACAAAGCATGCCTTGGAACGAGGTCGCACTTCAAGCCCGGTCGACGACCTCAGCTACTATCCGCCCCCGCCCCAACCAACAATAATACATGTGCAGCAGCAGTATCGTTTTTTTTTGTGGGTTCTGGCCCATATTATTTTATCCACCTAGCTGCAACATACCTTCGCACCAACCTCCCGTTGGGGTCCCGTTCAGAACGCGCCCGCCATGTCGGGCTCTGCCGGGGCCCCAGCCACCAGTCCCGGCACCCGGAAGCCGCCCCGAAGCAGGGCGCCAGCTCCGCGTGCCGCGCGAAGGCGCGGCCGAAGCTGGCGCTCAGCTCCTGAGAGACGCGTTCAACAAAATATGCTGGGTCCTGCATGGCCATGTGAATGGGGATACCGGGTAGCAGGATACCCAGGCCCATATTTTGACCACCGCCCAAATAGCGGGTTTTGCTTTAAACAAAAACTAGGCCCTCCAGTAGAGAGGTTAGAATAAGGGTACCGTTTCTTTCTCCTGTAGTCTATTGAATCCTCCCCGGCATGAAAGGCAAAACTAATGGTACCATAATTGGGGTAGGTGCACCACCCATTTTAGAACCTATTTTAGCGGGGATTGGGATGTTTACTGGGTGTACCGGATTTTGACCCATGGCCATATACACCTTGGTGACCCCGAGATTGTTTAAGGATCAGAAGGAGACTCCAGGTAGGCATACACAAGGACAAAGCCATGTTTTTCTGGAATTGCCGTGGCGCAAAAAATGACGCACACACCAACACCAACACACGACCACACAAACACACACACACAAACACACACCCGTGAGGATGCCAGGGTTGGGCCAACCCCTTGTTCACAGCTTTTGTTTTCACACTGTTTGGGTTTCGCTTTCGAGGGGTCCAGAGGGTGTGGGTTTGTGGGTGGACTTGAATGTTTGGGCAGATCGGATCAGATCGGTTTCGTGGCAAACAACACGTCCGGGCTTGTTCTGTTTCTGGAGGTGCTGACTTGACTCCAAGCAAACGTTTGATTCCAGGCAAATGTGTGAAGTGGTAGTCTGGCCATTTTATGTTTGGTGCAAGACTTCAGGGATCATATAGCATGCCTAAATCCTGAGAATGGGATTTCGAAGAGTACGCTCAGACTAAATTTAGTTTTCTTTTTGGCCCCATATTCACCATACAGCTCAGTGGTCCCAAGCTGGCCTTGTGACCTTTTGGGTACTTGTTGGTCCTGCTTTTCGTCATGGTAAGAGGTGAACTTTTACCCACGCTCCATATAGATGAACAGAACCAAAGCTTCATCCATTGGAGGGTACATGGCGTGTGTCACATAGGGTTTCCTCTGAGTTTCCCCTGAAACCATCCGAAAAAGGGTGACACACAGACAGACACGCAGACAGACACGCAGACAGACACGCAAACAAACGCACAGACAGACACACGCACATAGACAGACACACAGGCAAACACAGACATAGACAGACACACAGATCTGCAAACAAGAAAACAAACAAACAAGCAAACAACACACACAAGCAAGCAAAGCCCCAACTCCCCCACCCTCGGACCCCGAGCCGAAGGCCCCGCGCCTTCGCCACCGCCTCTCCGCGCTTCGAGCCCAGCAGTGCCTCGCCATAGATGAGGCCCACAGGCCGCCGCAGCCGCAGCAGCGTGTTGGTGCTGTCCTGCTGATCCGATCGACCGCCGGCCCCAGGACTCGGGTTTTGTTGGGTTGACTCAGATTTGGGGGTCCCCCTAAAACACGACACCCCCAAAATGGCGGTCTTCCGGTTGGTGTCCTGTTTTTTTCCAACCAATGGTCATCCCATGTTCGGACGGTTCGATCAACCCCCCAAAAAAGATCCCAGCTACTTAGATGGACAGGATATTTGAGTGGATTCAAGTGGATAGTAAATCATAGCTGCAAAGCTTTAGAATGGGCTAAGTAAGTACCAGGTGAAACAAGGGTCAAAGGCGGATTGCATGACCCGCTGTGTGAATCGCATAGACATCTTATCCCCCTACCGGTCAAGGGCTGGGAAAAAGACGCTGCAAACGGCGGGTCTCCTACTCCTGATCACATTGCTGTGTGTGTGTGTGTTCGGGTGAAATATTTTATATTCGGACGTTTTTGCAACCTACCAGTCCAGTGGACATGAGTGCCTGAGGGAACAAAACAACATACACGAAAACCCTTCCATCCAAAATCCTTATGCACGCCACTGACGCACCGGGGAAATATTCGAGATGGAGACCACTGGAAACAAATGGCCAGTGGATGCCGGCAAGCCACGGAAGAACTGAGATAAGCTGACATTCACCCCTTGGTGGACATCACTATGCGGACATATGCCCGCTTCACGTGTGTCAAGCAACCCCCATGCCCAGGCGTGAGATACAACCCTCACTGTGACATGCTAGGCGAAAAATGTTCCACCCACTCGTGTTACCCTTCCTCCCACTAACATAGCGCTGGCAAAGGTACCTGGAAGATCAATTTGGGTGTGTCCAAATAGGACCCCCCAAAAAGGTGTTCCTTTTGGTGTCCGTTTAGACGCGGAACAAAGGGTACCTCCAATATAGATGTTCTCCATTTGCTTAAGCCCCCTGGGAAACAAATAGAATATGTTTTAAATAGCGATAGATTCCCTTTAAAACCAAGAGGGGAAGATCAAACATACTCTTAAGCAAAAAAGACAAACACCAAGAAACAAAGATAAAACATATGGAAGTTAAGCACACATCCGTTTCCCTTGAGGGACGCGTTCATGGCCGGTCCAGCGTAATGAGCCGCGGCGCCAGTGCACACATGGCAGCGGACTGGGAGCAACGGGGCTCTGAGAGGGGGACGGGGGCATACTTACTTGTGTGTATGTGTGTGTGTTCTTAATAATAACAATAATAATCATAATAATTACTATTGTAAAAAATGTGTTGCTGTATATTTTATGTGTTCACGCACAAAAAATGAAGTGCCCTTGCTGTATGCCCTAATTATAAAGCAGTGCACCTTCTAAATGGCCAAGAGTGTTAACCCCGGAAGAATCGCTGATTGAAACTGGACAACATCCCGCGCCAATCGGGCACCAGTTGGGATGGATGTTGAACACGGCTTGATAAGCTCACCACCAACTGGCAACTGGTACGAAACAAATTTGCTCCACAGTCTAAAGGGCTTGAACCTGACCTACTTGTTATTTTTCGAGTGATAAAAGACAAACAGAAGTGCTACAAGAGACGAGGTTCGTTTGCCCTTGAGATAGAATCCAAACCGCTATCCCTTCACTTGCGTTTTTGGGGGCTTCATCGTGCCGTCGCGGCCTAAGGACGGCATTTCCGTTCCGCCAGTAGCATCGGAAGCTAGGTTTCATGGTCGGAGAGGGGTTGCGGCATCAAATGCCCAGTGGCCAGGGGCAAAAAAGGGCATCCTTTTCTTGGTTGAGTTTAAGGGGAACCTTTCCCCAAAAAACAGTCGAAAAACGGGCGGAATTCACCGGGCAACTGGGTCATTAAGCAAACAAAGGTCTGCGAAAGATGAAGCCGTGGAGGCCGCCTTCGTTGTTTTGCCAGGACGACCCACCTCTAATGGCAGTCCAGGCCCCCCCCGTGAGCAAACAAAGCCCTGCTGGCAAATGGAGGCCTGCAGGAAAATCACAGCGGCACGCAGCAAACGGCGTGGCATGGCATCGCAAGGGACATCTTGGCAGAGGGTCTTCCCTCGTTCTGTCCTCATGTTGTGATTGAATGAATCCTGGTGGATTTCTGATGGGGAGGTGTTGTTTCCACCAAACATGGCTACCATCTGGATCCTGGGCAAGCATTGAACGTTGTGGAGGTTCAACTGAACCTCCGACAGCTTCCCAAAAGATCGAAGGGGCCATTCGTACCCGCCAAAAGCCGGCCGATGTTGGCTGGTGGCATGAATGCTTGGCGTGGCTCGGAGAGTCTCCCGAGGTGCCATGTGTCGTCGCCGCACGAAGCTCACGGCAGCGATGGCTTCAGAATTTCGAATCACTTCACCAAGGCAACGCCTGCTGCCGACGCACTGCCCCGCTACATCCGCTACCTTATTGGACTCATACATTCATGGGGGCCCTGGTGATCGCTGATCAACATCTGGCCAGAGCATCTGACCGATTCGTCCAGCGCAAAAACAGTTGAAGCAGGAGAATGACGATCCCATCCTCCCGGACCAATGAACGACCAATGAACTCCAACAAGGCACGTGAGGCATGTGAGCACCCCCAGGCATGCCGGGGAGTTGGTCCGTGTCGCAGCAGTGCCGCCTTTTCAATGGCCAGAAGCCGGCATCTTGCCCTGCCAAACTCCCCCCGCCTTTGTCCACTTGCACCTCACCCTTCAAATGGAAACACCAGCTAGCTGCCACATGCAGGCAGCCTGATGTACACCCAGTACCGCGCATCGACAACGCACACTCCCTGCCCGACAAACAAGAACATCAAGCATCCGGGAGAGGAGTGTTTCATGGGACCTTTTGGTGACCAATCTGATAGATGCACATGCTCAGTCACCACCATTTTGAGACTTGTTCCTCTGATCTTTTGGGCAAACTAAACCGAACAGCCAGCACGTGGGTCCCAACCACTCGGGATGAAAAGAAGCAGTCGGGGGGGGGGGGGGGATGCCGGAGATTGACAGATGGATTCGAGCTGGAGTCATACCCAGAACCTTCGAGACGGCGCCCCTTTCTTCCGGCAAATCTTTGCGAGAAGAGGTCATCGGCCTGCGTGCGAAAGGCAAAACCGTCAACAAAAAAAATGGGTGTCCCGCCTGGATGTTTCGCCCCACAGAAAACTTGGAAGTTTGTGCTTAAAAGGTAAATTGAAGAAAGCCACGGACTTGCCTCCCACTGGCCTGATAAGTCCCTTAGGGGCAAATTTACTTTCCAGATACCCTCCGTTAAAAGGGTAGAAGGGGCTTCACCAATTAGGATGCGGATTTGGGATGCCCAAAGACTGAATTCAGCCACGGGAAAATCCTGCAAATCATGGGGTCATGACCCCTTTTATCTGGGTCGCGACCCCAGGCCATGAATCTTCGCCAGACCCCTTTGGACCTTCTCGTTGTTTTGCCTGAAATTTGCCTGTTAGTTGTTGTTTTTCTTTGGCATGGTGCCTGAAAATAGGGCCCCCGAAATTGGTGGCCGTCAGACAAAAACATACCCACATCTGTCTCCCGATTTGGCAAATTCAATTGCAGATTGTGCTCCATGCGTTGCCGGGCCTATTCCTCCTTGTCTTGCAACAAGTTGTGCTTTTTCCGGATGTGGCAGATGCCATTCCATCTGTTCCAATCCGGGCCTGCTGCCTTTGAACGAGATACCGGGTGGCAGGATACCCAGGCCCACATTTTGATAACCGCCCATACAGTGGGTTTTGGCTAAACAAACTACAACCTGCGGTCCCCACCACCCCCAACACCCCCAACACCTAACACCCACACACCCCTCACACCCCCACACCCCCCACACACACCCCCACACCCAACACCCCCACCCCCCCACCCCCCACACCCCCACACACCCCACACACCCACACACCCCACCCACACCCCCACACCCCCACCACACCCGGGGTTTGATTTTGACCCATGCGTTCTCCGGGCCTATTGGAGCATATCCAGCGCCGTCTGCAGGTCTTTCAGCTCCTGCTCCCGCTGCGCCTTGCGCTCCGCGTAGGAGACCCCGGTGTCCACACAGTCCGGCTTCAGCCTCGCTGCGGATTGCTTCCAGGCTCGGGGGAAATACGACGCAAGCCGAGTTCAAACCCCAAGTGCAACCCAAAAGGTCGCAGAAGAGAAAACGGCCCATCTCCCAGTGACCCAATAAAACCCAACTCAACCCAAGAAGAACCCAATCAACCCCAATAAAACCCCACACAACTCAACCCAAGCAACCGCAAAGTTCACGTCAAAACCCCCCTTTTCAGCTTCAACCCACCCGAAGCTAAGCAGCTTCTCGTAGTAGGTGTTCGCCGCCTCCAACTCCTTCTGCGTGCCCTGGAGGTCTCCCTCCAGCATCGTCAGCTCCTCAGCCCATTTCGATCGCTTGAGAAACCCCATGCCCGTGAATACTTCCCTGGTGAGTGGGGGGAAGAACGACTCTTGCTGCTGCACTCCTGCAAGTATATGGCTTTAGAAGGATTGGGACCCTCCAAATGAGCTGCTAAGGTTGGCTGTTCCAGCTGGCCCAAATATATCTTTTCAGGGACGCTGTTTGGCCCGAAACCCCAATCTAAGATAGTGGGCCCGCCCCAGGGAAAGCGGGGTGTTTGTACCCTTTGCATCGTGGCGGTGGTTGATGGCCGAAAATCCCCATGAGAATCTTGCAGTGTTTTGGGGGTGGACACCGTCCTGGACTCAAGAGTGTTCCCTTTCAAAACAAGCCACACGAATTTGTGCTGAAAACCTGGTAATTAGATCGGGCTCTCGGAAACTGCCAAAGAGGCTTGATGCACGATTTCGGGCGACAGGCTTGCCCTAGTCTGTATCACGGGGGTATGGGAACTATTTCTACCTAGTACCACTGAAAAGGGCTCTACTTGCGGGATCAATGTTTGTATTGGGTCCACTGAAGGGGCAAAGACAAACCGACCCCCACCACTTCTGGGGTGTCCCCATTTGGAGATGTTGCATGGTTAAATGCACTAAATGCACCAAAGTGCTTGGCGGTGTCTCTCGAAAATAGAGACCAAACAAAATAACCCAACAAAACTAGCTATTTCTCTTTGCCTTCTGCGGATGACCGCAGAAACGGCACCTGCAAGAACACATCACACGTCTTTCTTCCTTTCTTAGCTTTCCCAACCTCTGTGGGCTGCCATTGCAGTAGCCTACTCCCCGATCAACATGACCAAAAGGGGATTCCTCTGAACACCATGAAGTTTGGAATTCCACAACCCATTGGGATTCCACATAAGAGTCCTCTAAACACTCCGGATCTGGGGGCTTCTTCCATGTCCCAAAGCAAACTCCTTGCGCCATGGTTGTTTTCCGGCGAGGGGGTGAGAAACTCCACCAACGAGCCAATAGGATGATGTTTACAACCACCGTTTAAGGAAAAATATAAACCAACCCCCTTTGACACGCTATAATGCCTTCCCAAAAGAAGAGGAGCTTTGGGAAGCTTCTTCCATGTCCAGAACGGTGTTTTTCCCCACTGGATGGGCCTTTGGGGTGTTCCATCAGGGCTCCCCCAAAACAAGGTGCGTGGCCCCCCTCCATCTGCGTCTCCCGCCCCGCCATGCCCCCCGTCCCTGCGTCCCCGCCTGGCTTTTGGAGGACTTCTTGCCCGCCTTGTGCTCCGCGCTCTTGGTCTTCGTCGCCTTGTCCACCTGCAAAACGATCGGACCCATTGGTTGGCTGGTTTGTTTGGTTGGCTGGTTGGCTGGTTGGTTGGCTGGTTCGTTGGTTGGCTGGTTAGTTGGTTGGTTGGCTGGTTTGTTTGCTTGGCTGGTTGGCTGGTTGGTTGGCTGGTTCGTTGGCTGGTTGGCTGGTTAGTTGGTTGGTTGGGTGGTTTGTTTGGTTGGCTGTTTGGCTGGCTGGCTGGTTGGCTGGTTGGTTGGTTGGCTGGTTAGTTGGTTGGTTGGCTGGTTTGTTTGGTTGGCTGGTTGGCTGGTTGGTTGGCTGGCCGGTTGGTTGGCTGCTTAGTTGGTTGGTTGGCTGGGTTGTTTGGTTGGCTGGTTGGCTGG